>JAPMOQ010065235.1:41710-56757 GCA_026543055.1 Argiope trifasciata | reverse complement strand
TTCTTTTCAATATCTTCTATCTTTGACTTATTAAAATATTTTTATTATTGTTTATTAAAATTAGATTATTTAAAATATTTTTATCATCGTATATTAAAATTAGATTATTTAAAATATTTTTATTATCGTTTATTAAAATTATCTTATTTAAAATATTTTATTATCTTTTATTAAAATTAGATTATTTAATACATTTTATTACCATTTTTTCTTTCTAATAAATGTAATAAATCCTTTTTTAAAAGAATAAATAAATCTGGTAGTATTGTCTAGGCACCTCATGCGTAGTTTCATTTTATGGGTGCTTCAGGCCTTATAGTATTGATAGTGTTAAATGCATATTGAAAAGAAGATAGAAACAGTTTAGGCAATATTTGCACCGACATTCTGTTTCAAGATATGTTGTCAAAATATGATTATTGATTGATATTTCAATATATTGTACGAATACAACGTTGTACGATGCAAAATTCGGAGCTGAATATAAAAGAATTTTTGTGAATATGCTGGTTACTGAACGTTTAAAAGGTAGAAACGAATTTCCATCTCATTTTATAGTAGATTCTTTATATTACTGATTGATTGAATACTATTAATTAGTTATTAAACTTTACTGCTACTATTCACTATTATTATAAGTGTTATTATTGATTCATTATTCGCTATTCATTACTAGACATTTTAGTGATTTATTAGATGAAAGTATGAATCATGATAATAAAATTCATAGCTAAATTTCACCTCTTTCAAAATTAATTGTTAAATATTGGTCACTTTAGCTAGTTAACATTCAATGATTGCTAATTTTAAATTTCATTTCTGGTAGTTTTCACTTTAACAGTTAAACATCAACAAATAATATCAATAACATATTCTACTTAAACAATAATGAATGTAATTAAATGTAAATCAATCACCGATCATTTTTTAAATAATCCTTTTAAAATATCATATAATATTGCATTAATAATAATTTTGTTATTTAGCAATTCATATAAAGCTTTATTTGTTATTAATTAATAAACAATACATTGCCATTCTTCTTAATTCAAAGTATTCCTTCCAAAGACACATTTGGAGCTTTTAATCAATAAAAATAATTTCTTGTAGCTGAAACAGCATTTGAAGTTTTTATAGCAAAATATACTTTAAAAAAACTTATTATTGGTATCACATTGTCATACAGATGGCAGCACGAGACAAAATATCTTGCCTTATTTGGTTTGGTTGGTGCAAAAAGTTTGCGATTCTGAAAACGGAATTCAATTGTTAAATATATAAATACAACTTGATACACATTTAAAAAAATACTTGATTAAATTTATATAACACTACTGTATAAAAAACTTTAAATTATGTCATAAATTCTCATTAAAATGGAAAAGAGATGTTAAGATTAAAAGAATGATTAAGTAAATTTTAAGCCGAGGGATGTCGTTGCTTTTCATATTAGTCACTATTATGCCATTATTATGAATTATTTTGAATGTTTATTATTATGAATGAATTATTATTATGAAGGGCTTATTTGTTCAAAAACTATCTTAGAAATAAGAGAGTTAATTACAACCTGTCAATAATTATATAAAACATATTGTTTGCACTTACACGAAGATTATAGGCATAATATAATTATCATAAGTGTAAAAAATATTTTCAAATTTATTTACCGCATCTATTAACCAAGAAATAACTCGCCAAGGTGACAAAAGATTCTGTAAAGATGCTAGATCCAATCTAGACGTTGATATTTCGTAGCTATTGTACGTAAATGCTATGCAAGTCGTTCTCTGAGGTAGTAGTTTTATAAGAGAGTGTACGAGAAAGTTTTAGGGTAACCAATCCTATAGGTTTGAAATTTTAATTAAACCTTTAATAAAATTTTAGCATTTTTTGAGGTCACTTCCGAAAATTTTATAGCACAAATAATTTTGCTCCATATTAGTTTTCAAACAATTATCTTTTCAATTATGTTAAAGACTTTATGTTAAAAATATATGTTCTATGTTTGATTAATTTTAAAAGTAAATATTTTAATCACATTTTCGAAAATTAAATTTGAGAAGTCTGAACGAATATGAAACGAATCTCGAGATACAATAAATAGTTTCTTTCATTACCATTCTTAAAGAACACCAAACATCACAATTCGAAAAGAATACACTAATCTAATGCACACAAATGAATATTTTTTGTAGAATAAAATAATAAAAATAGAATAAATGCTATTTATTCTTCTTTATACGTCCATTAATTTCAAAGACTGCATTCATTGCCAAAAAGGAAATATATATATATATATATATCATTCTTGTATTAAATAAGATAACTGTTTCAAATTCCAGACGATATTTTCAAAATTATTTCTTCTGCAGCACCAACGCGCCAAGTACCAGCTAGTATTTTATAAAAATTAAAATTTGATAATGATAATGATGCAAAATTGAGATGATATTATAGTAAAGGTTTTGTTGTTGATGATGCCTAATGCCACTTGGTCATACCAAGCTTGAATGAGCAGAGTTCTTTCGAATGAATTCAGAGGTGTACACCTTTCGTTGTGGACGAGCACCGTTCAGATGAAAGGACGACTTTGCTCGAATACACACGATACAGCCCTTTTTAGGGGGTGGTCGAATTCATCTACACACTCTTTCATCCCTCAGCAAGCCAGAGTTTATATCCAAATCAGAGACCGACTTTTAACTGATTCAGTAACCCCAGAGGTATCGTTTTGTTATGTGAACTTGGAGGACTTTGCAGTCACGACGTGTTTAATGTGTCCCAACTGCCATTAGCCAAAGGTAAAGGTTTTAACACCTTTCATCGAGAAATGAATAGTTTAAAATAAAGTATATTACCAAGAGAGAAACATATCAAAAACTTTGCTTCTTTTATTTTATTTGGATTTATAAAGTTATAGTGACTGACTACAAGTTACCAAAAAGCGAAGCTTTGGTTTGAAATGGACAAGTGGATATTAGATACTCGAATCTATTATCAAATGAAATGGACTAGACGCAGTGTCAGTTGACTTGGAAGATGTATTTGTTAGAAGTATCAACAATGGACATCGTTTCCTATTGAGTGACGCAGTTGCAATCAGTAGATATTGAAGTACTTCATTGATTGCAAAGAAACTTGGAAATTTGATTTCCTTGCCGTGATTTTGGGGAGTTTTCATGGGCATTTTATCTTAAGGAGAATCTAGTTTCAAAACTAGAGTTACAAAAAAAATGTTAAAATCAAGGGTAAAATAAAAACAATAACATAAGTGATATCGCTTAATGGATAAACCTGTCTTAGTAGACAACTTTAAAATAAGTTCATTTAATTATTGGTAGACAAACTTTTCGAAAGATAGTTTCCTAATTTATTGATAACTAGATGGTACTTGGCGCGTTGCTGCCGCCGAAAAAATAATATTAAGGGCAATCAGTCAATAATTTGGCAATGTTTTGTCGAAATAGGATGAAGAGTACGACAATATATAAAATACGAAAAAATATCAACGAGACTTTAATATAAATAAAACAAACAAAAACAAAAAAGAACAAATAGCCTTTTTATATATATTAGATTAATATGTTCTTTCAGAATGTTAATGAAAGAAATTATTTATTGAATCTCTTGATTCGTTTAATATTCGTCCGGAATTCTCAAGTTTAATTTCAGAAAAAGTGATTAAAATATTTTCTTTCAAAATTCATTAAACATCGAAAATATATTTATATCATAAAATAAGTTAAAATATAGTTGTTAGATAATTTAATAGTAATATAGTTGTATTAGAATATATAGTTGTATAATAGTATAATAGTATTAGATAATTTAATAGTAATAGTAATATAGTTGAAAAGATAATTTAAAAAAAGATTAGAATAAAGGAAAATTATCTGTACTATAATGTTTTTGGAAGTTACTGCAAAAAACTCTAACATTTAATTAAAATTAAGAAAAACACAAGTTTGTTCTCCCCAAAATTTTCTTGCATAATCTGTAATGCAGTTTTTACCTCTGAGAATGACTTTCATGGCATTTTTGTTCAATAATTATACAATATTAACCTTTAACTTGGATTTAGCATTTCTACTGAATATATTGTGTCTCCTCAATGAACTATTTGGAGATTTACCTTTGGTAAATAGGATGCGGTTGAGATATGAATTTTTTATTTTTATTTTAGATTATTGTACTATGCCTATAGCCATCCCGTAGATGTAAACAATAAGCTGCTCAAGTTTCATCTCAATCGGATAAACGGTTTAGGAAGGCATAAGAAATAAATAGATAAACATTCATTTTGATTTATATAAAAAACACTATAAACAAAAATCCAAACTCAATGATACTACCTCAATAAAAAGTATAGTTTTAGACATTTTTAGAGTGTTTAATTCATTTTAGTAAAAAAATATTGCTTCATTATAAAATTTAACCACTATCACTTTTAATTGCATGTCATAAAAACGATTAGTACCAATTGTCTAGTAATATATCGTGATCTTTTTCGGAATTCAAAATACCAAATAACATCCTAAAGAGAACATGAAGTATCGTATGATTCTGTTACCAAAATTTAAATGAGAAATTCGAAAGTAGAACGCAGAAAAAGAATATTCTGTTAGATACAGTAGGTGATAAAGCAACATATTTATAAAAATGAAGCTTCACATATTGTTCTGACCTTTTCCAACATGGCCTTCTTTTCAGAAAAGTGAGCATTCAACCCATTTGTTGGAAAATATACTACAAAGACTTAACCTAAATATTTGAGAAAACCCCAAAACATTGAGAGCAAACCTAGCGAACACATATTTACCCCAAATTTAAAATTTTCTTCACGCTTTCTGTTTATTTTCTTTTCCCAGTAATAGATGGGAGCAACTTGAGCCGAATCCATAATTCAGAAAAGTTCACTTCGAAACAAAGCAGGTGTTTCCGAAGTAATAAGCATTTCCACTCGCTAAAATATTGAAAGAGCGCAACCATAAAATGTCTCTGCACAGTACAGAAGCCCTTCTTAAGTACTAGTAAACTCCAGTTCCTTGTGGGTCGTCTACTGAATCGAGCCCTTGAGTGCACTAGATCTTGATAATGCAATGGTTTCTACTCCTTGCAGATGGATCCAGTAAATTACTCCGTGCATGCTACTTTCCAGAATGCCACTTGCCAAAATTCTACGAATTCTGGGTTAATAGAAATGCGGTGAATGTAGCCAGTTCATTTAAAGAAAATAGGTTTGTTATATTTCGAAGCAGAAAAGGCGCACATTTCGTTATATTTCAGAAATCAAAGGCGAAATTAAATTAATTAAAAGTTGTATTTTTGTCAAAAATATGAAAATTGAAAGAAATTGTTGTTATATGGATTAATATATAATGTAATTTTCGATTACGTTCTGAAAGTAAAGCTAATAGTTGAAGAAAATTAGAAATTATATTTTTGTCCAAAGCTTGAAAATCAAAAGATATTTTTGCTATATGGTGATTTTTTTGATTATTTTCAGAAAACAAAGCTGATTATTCGTTGAAAATAATTAGAAGTTATATTTGTATCCAAAGTATGGAAATTAAAAGAAATTGTTGTTATATGGTGTAATATAGGATGAAATTTTCGATTACTTTCAGAAAGTAAAGCTGATAGTTCAATGAAAAAACTTAGAAGTTATATTTTAGTCTAAAGTAAGAAAATCAAAAGAAATTGTAGTTATACGGAGTAATTTTGGATTACTTTCATACAGCAGAGCTGAATGCGCTCAGAAAATAATTAGAACTTAAATTTTTGTCTCGAGTATGGAAACAAAATAAATTGTGGTTATATGGAGTAATTTTCGATTATTTTCAGAAAACAAAAGCTGATTTCCGTTGAAAATAATTAGAAGTTATATTTGTGTCAAAAGTCTGGAAATTAAAAGAAAATGCTTTTATATGGAGTAATATATGAAGCATATTCTGAAAGTAATATTTTTTTTTTATTACTTTCAGAAAACAAAGCTCGTAGTTCGTTGAAAATAATTAGAAATTATATTTTAGTCCAAAGTATGAAAACCAAAAGAAATTGTTGTTATATGGAGCAATTTTCGATTACTTTTAGAAAGCAGAGTTGACTGTTGGCTGAAAATAAATAGAAGTTACATTTTTGCAAAAAATACTGATATCAAAAGAAATGTTAATAGAAATATTCTAATCAAAGGGGATATTAACCATTCTTTGAATAATAATGGAAATTTCCATCACAACTTTTATTGAGCAAAAAATTGTACTCGAAACAAATATACTATAAATTGGCATATCCGATGGCAACTTTTTCACAATTGTATAATAAAGAACGTGGGAGTCAATATATTTTTTCACAATCAATATAGTAGGTTCGAATTATCATTTCTATATGTTGTAGTTGGAAGAAACATGCCATTTCTTGAATATTCTTTTAACAAATCTGAGATTTTTTTTCTCAAATAAGAACGATAATGAGTGAAGAAATTAAGAAGGGAGGGTGAATTAAGATTTTGTATTGAGAGTCATTTTAAAATAAAAAAATAAATATTGAGAGCAAATTTTCATAATAATGAATGCTTCTATCCTATTTAAAAAATTATTTTATATTATATATTTACACAAAGATTTTTTTAAAACATTTTTCCTTTCCATCTAGAGCATGAAACCCGGATATATTTTTTAAAAAAATCATGCAAAAAAAGAGTTAATTACAGTAGTATACACAAACAGATGTTGTATCGTCTCGTGATAAAATACTTTTAAATCTAAAATTTTTATTCGTTAAAATATCTTTATGAGATATTACAATAGAGAGAAACATTTATAAATTAAAATGAAAAATTCATCAAATCAATGGAAAGTTCCATATAAATTATTGATATCTATAGTATAAGCATTTTCACTTTCATTGTAATTTCTCAATATTAAAATTATACTATTACTTATTCATTACTATTCCAAAGATTTAATAAAAATGACAAGATATTTTAAATACAATATTTTTTATAAAATTAATAAAATAAATCTTGTAATATTTTTAAATAAAAAAAGACATTTTGCTACATATATTTTTCTCAAAATATTGGAAAATTTAAGTAGAACCAAAAAAGGTATCGGAAAATAAAGGCAAACTACCAGACAGCGTTACCATTTTCACCGCTATCAAACAGCGAAGTATATAGATATATGTATTTTCACTATATGTTATTTCAAAATCGGTTACATTTATTTATTTTATGTATTGCATTTTGATATATTGATTAAAAAATTGGCACAATCCTACATACATATATAAATATGCGAGTGGAATGATATTCTAAAATTTAATTTAAACTTAATTAATTTCATATTTTTTTTATCTTAATTTAACCCATATTAACTTCATTCTAAAATATTTTCTTATTTCCTGATCCAATTCTACCTTTTTTATTTAATTAATGCAATTGATGCTTTGTAAAATTGCTACATCAACGATTTTCCACACTCAAAGTGAAAGGATAAAAATTTGTTACGCTAAGACATTCTTTTAAAAGATTCCTATTATTCCCTCAACAAAATCGACACGTGTAAAGGAATCCCTATCCTATTCTCACAGTATATAATAACGAGAAATTTTCTTTCATTAGGATTTGCCCATTATCGCCCTTGTGTTGTTCTCTGTAGATGTGTTGCTCTGTGTTGATGTACTGTGTTGATAAGCGAAACCTCCCAGAATGGAATAAACCCAAGTTAAAAATTCAAAATGTCTTCTCTGTCATTGACCACGTTTCTGCTGGAAAAATTATGTGTATACATAAGTACGAATATTAAGATGTAGTAAAAATATTTCTTTTGTGGTAATGCGCTTCTAATTACTGCGAAAAACATTAAGATTTCGAATAAATTATAAAAACTTTTACATTTTATAAAGTGGCGAAAAAAACTTTATTCTGATAAATAATAAATGGGAAAATTTTGGTTAAATTTGATCAGGTTATTTTGATAAAGCTGTGGAATCCAAAAATCAGTGACGATGAAGAGTGCTAAATAATCCCTACTAATAACGACTGTGTGCGTGTTGGCAATCTTACAGGCCAGAATATTCGACTCACAGGCACTAAGTTTTGAATATATATATGTCCACTGCGCAGGGTTTTGTTAGAAATCTAATTAGAATTTTAATTCCCCCAAAATTAAGCTAAATTTTGAGATTTTTCCATGATAACTTGAAAAAGTATAACTGCATAGCAATTATCTTTATACCGTTTCGAAATTAAAAATATACATTTTTAATTACCTTAAATTAAGATTCCAGAATTTTTTTTGAGTTCTGGATTTAGATTTTGGAGTTTGATCGACAGGCTACACCATTTGACATTCTATATTTAGCACATATATACAGGAAGATACAAAATGGCTATACAGATTGGAAATGGCTGTAACTATTTAACGAAAAAGTATTTATCAATAAGATTAACACATATTGCAGACGGAGCTTTAAAATTGTGAATACGTACGTCATAGATGTTCTATGTGACTTCCTTTGGTCATATGGGCAATATCTAGGCAATAGTCCATTTCATGCCATGTATTATCTGCAGTCATCAAAGCAAGCGCATTGCAAATGTACACTTTGCGTTTTTCAATGTTTTTGGCTTGAGAAAGTTCCGTGTACGCTATGTATTAATCTATCAATTAACTCTTTTTCCTTAAATAGTTTTAGCCGTTGGTAATCACTATATTTATTTTTAAATACCCTGTATTTTGGATGGTAGATATGTGCACTTTGGAGCAATTTCTTTGAAATCTAAATATAATTTTAATTCCTTAAAAATTGGGTTGAATATAGAGATTTTTTCCATAATAACTTTTAAAAAACATTATAGCATAATAATTACTTTTGCTCAGTTTCGATATTAAAAATATATCTTTTTTAATGATAACAGTCTTAAAGCTTTTTTTGTATTTGTGTGTTTTTGCATAATTTCTACAGGAGTATTTATTATAAACCTGAAATTCATATTCTTTGCTTTATCAAATATTCGATTTCGGAATTTTCTTCTGATTTTGAAAGCTAAAGAAAAATAATTTTGCTTAATATCCATATTGCTTAAAGGATGAATAAAAATTAAATTTCAACAATACGAAAAATAGAAAGCAGATCAATCGGATGATTGTCTTTTTCAATAACACTATGACGTCATAGGACTAGCCTCCATTAGGAAAGTTCATGTTCACATTTAACAAAAAATATTTTTTTAAACTATTAAACCAGCCTGGTTTAAATACAAATAATGTAACATAAAATCGTACCTTAATGATTCAATTGAAATAGAATATAACAGTCTAAGAGAATCAACTGCTCACCAAAGACTATGATAAAAACACAAATGAATAAACAGACATGCGTTTAAATAAACTTCAGCTTGAATGATTTCACTACATTTGTAATAATGTTTCTGTACTTAGTTTAGTTATCCTTTATCGAAGTCTTATCATAGCTTTTTCGTATAAGGCAATGAATAGAGGTGGTTGTGGATAAAATAAAATACTTGGAATAAAAAGCGAGCGAATTAATCGAATCAGCGCTCCGCATGTAAACAGCAGATAAATAGATCGCAAACTAAATTTCCTTTCCAAACAAAAGAGAAAATAGAAAATGCAAGTTTCTTTGCCTTCTAACTGGTTAAGAAGAGACGGTTAAAAATGATTTCACTTAAAGTTGTGCTGAGTGGAAGAAAGAAGCAATGCTTGGACCATTAAGTGAGCATAAAAATTTTACTAGAGAAATAAGCTGGTTAAGCTCTAATTGTTCCTAAAATAATCCTGTAGAAAAATACAAACAACATTAAAACTTATTCCTCCAATGAGAAATAGATAAGAAAGTAATAGATGATATAAAAATAAATATTTTCTTAATGGTCGTTTACATGTTAACGTAAGAATAACAACCACCCATTTCAGATTTCAATACGAGTATTAAAAAATTATACTTGTGTATAATCTATCTTTTCGAATTAAGTGAAATACAATTAGTTTCATTACGAATTACTATTTCTAAAATAAAAATTTTTAAGGAATACTATAGTTAGTACTTTTAATTAAGTAAGCTATTTGAAAGAATTATAAATTGAGTATTTCAGAATTGGTTTATAAGTGCAGATTCTAAGTTAACATCCTATATATTCAATTTAAGGTATCCGACTACGTTGAAAACGCTGGTATTCAACCACATTGATGATTTTTTTTAAAAGTGTCATTTCTTGTAATTCAGACTTTTTTTCTTTCCAAAAAAGTTTGTTTTTTCTAAGAAAAGGATGGTCCAACCTATTATCCAGAGGAATTTTAAGCAAAATTTATTTATCAGCTAAAATTTGTCTTTGACTTCAATTTTAATTTTCATAAAAATTATCCACCATTAACTTGGTATCCCAAAAACTAATAGAGGTATTTACATAAAAATTTCAGAGTGTGTTTTAAATAATATGGGCAATGAAATGATCCAAAAGTTTTATTGTTGGTGAAATACTTTTTCATTTATAGGTGTTTTTAGAAAAATTACGTTGCGAATTTATGGAACAAATGCATATATACGCATACTTTTACCCGTAACTTCTTTGCATCTCAAAATGTTTCTTAGATTTTGGTTCATTTCATTCATCATTATATTCTATAACTTGTGTACAAAGAGAAATAAAATTGTTGCATTACAATTTTGTGTAGAATGTTAACCGTTTTGGTTAAATTTCACTAAAATTTACCTCAAATTTTCCTATTTCTAAAAATATATTATATTCTCAAATGGTGTTCTTGTATTTATAGAGTTTATAATTACTAATACATCTAAAAACCAAAAATAGTTTTTAAAAAATAAAATTTTAAAAATTTTTTCCATCGAACGTAGTCGGTTACCTTAACTTGATGAATTAAAAATATTCTTCCATCTTCAAGTTGTTAACCTTTGACAATAACAAATCTGCTCTCAGTCAATAACCCTCCAGCTGCGTAACCCGCGATTTCCTTTCGGTTGGCAGTCCATCATCTTTGGTTGCGTCCCTGGTTTTTCGCGGTATAGAGTGCTTATTTTTATGATTACAGAATTTTATTATGTTATATTATTATCATGTAAAATTTAGCATCAATTCACTATCTTTGAAAAATATTTGAACTTAATAACAAACATGGCACCTAAATAAGTATTTTAAAGAATTACGCAGTTAGAGGGTTAAATACCTTTTTAGCACTTCAATTGTATGCCTATTCTAACCAAACTTTTTTTAACATTTCAATTATCTGTCTACTCTCAAACACCAAATCCTTTTTATCGTTTCAATTATATGTCTACTATCAATCCCCAAACCTTATTTTATCGGTTCAATTATATGTCTACTCTCAATCACCAAACATTTTTATCGTTTCATTTATATGTCTACTCTCAATCACCAAATCCTTTTTATCGTTTTAATTATATGTCTACTATCAATCCCCAAACCTTATTTTATCGGTTCAATTATATGTCTACTCTCAATCACCAAACATTTTTATCGTTTCATTTATATGTCTACTCTCAATCACCAAATCCTTTTTATCGTTTCAATTATATGTCTACTATCAAACCCAAACCTTATTTTATCGGTTAAATTATATGTCTACTCTCAATCACCAAACATTTTTATCGTTTCATTTATATGTCTACTCTCAATCACCAAATCCTTTTTATTGTTTCAATTATATGTCTACTATCAATCCCCAAACATTTTTATCGGTTCAATTATATGTCTACTCTCAATCACCAAACATTTTTATCGTTTCATTTATATGTCTACTCTCAATCACCAAACATTTTTTACCATTTCAATTGCAACCGATTTTATACCTGTATTAATATTTTCAGTAAATAAATACATTGCATTCTTTATTCCACAATTTAATTAATCAATGTCTTATGCGTACAATTTTTTTTAAAAAATTATCTACAGCGGATTTGCAAAATAAATTACTCTTTTGCTCTTGTTACTTTCATAGAACAAAAAGACCATAGACGGGTGGGAATCTATGCAAAATGGAGATAATAACATAAAAGAGAATTTTGAAAATAAAGAGAACAGCATTTGAAACTCGAACATATTTTTTACATATACAAATATATACATATATAAATTTTTTGGGAAAATGAATTCTTAAAGTAAAACTAAAATTTGAAATTATCAACCTTCTTCAGCGTTTCTTCTTTCCTTATCTAAAGTAAGATTATTGTTAACTCATGCATTAAACATCTCCGTCGTTATCGAATGCACATACACAACGCCGCATTATGCCACTACAATTATAGCCCTCTAATTATTTAAACAGTGTAATGAGCATGAAGTAGGGGAAACATGGAAATACATTCCTTTTTTTCGATGATATTCCTGGTAAGATATTATATCCATCCCTGTGACTATTATTCGAGGTCTGACATTTATTGATTGAAGTTTGGTTAAGAGATTTTAATACTGGTTTAAATAAAATTATAAATTTGAAATAAAATGGAAACTATCTTTGACTTAGAAAGCAAACCACCAGAGATAAATTGAAAACTTATGCTAATTTACATAAAAAGCTTTACGGTTGGTTTGTGGTTATAAATATCAGAAAAATAATAACGAAAATATTAACAAAAAATTAGAAATGAGGACAGAAATGAAAAAAAAAACTGCACGGAAATATACAAATACGAATAAATGCTAAGTACAAATAAACACATAAAAAAAAGGAAATAAATATCCAGATGTATAATGCTACTGTTGGGAATAGCGTTCTTGAAGTCTAAACAGATCGTGGTTATCTTCGAGAAGACGAATCCATCTCTCGAATTTCATTCTGAATCCTTTTGAGGAGGCAACGCTACGAAACCAAAGTCGTTCTAGTTCAGATGTCGGTTTGGTCATAAGGTAGGTATAAGTCAGCATATATTTTGTTGCGCAATGGATCGGCGTTAAGTCAAGATTACCACAAGAATGATCATCAATTACCGTAAAATGCATCAGGAATCAGATTAAAACGCCGAAGATATGAAGGAAATGGCCCATGGAATGTAAAGAAAAGAATATCTTCCCTTTTAAAATTACATTGATGAAGAAAGACTAAGGGGAAAATATTGAATGTGGATCCATAGGCAACGGAATATAACGAGTTCAAAATTTAATGGAAATCTTCGAATCCGGCTTAAAACTCATACCATTTCCATTTGTATAAATGAAACTGCTTTTGAGCAATTCTATTGACAAGCAAGCAACTCTTTACTGAAATTTCAGGAATGTGGTTACTTTTATTGATCTGAGAGAGGTTTGAAATCTGGAAATTCAGCAAAATCAAGTGATCAAATTTTTAGGCGATTACACTTTTCCTTCTATTCTTCGTATACAAAGGAAGTAAAAAATCAGCTTTCATTCTTGGACAACATCCATAATCACCTCCCATTTTTTATGAGTTACCGAACTTCTACAATAAATACCATAATCTATTTTGTTAGCGACGGTATATGAATAATGCAATGGAATGCAAGGAATAGCATTTACGCTGTTCTTTTTGTACATTCGTATAAGTCATTTGATCATAAATCAGGTGTTATGTGAAGAACCGATTCTCCTTTTTCTATTATTGTGTGAATTCTCGTGTTAAAAAAATTGTATGGATGTAATTCTTAATAACATGATAGTATATATTGCGAATAAAATAACCTTCACTGTTTGTGAATGTTTTAAGTCAACTTTTCTCCAGTGTAAACTATAATTAAACATCTGACTAATTATCAAAGACTTGTTTGTAGTCAACGGGAGTGGTTCATTCCAAAACTAAAAACTATAGTTTTTTACTGTCTAATAAATGTGATATAAAAAGTGCCTTACATAGAAAAGGCTTGCAACAGTTTAGCAAGATAAACCTTTGACTTGAATTTGAAGATTTTTAAGGAACATTGAGAGCAATTTTTTTGAGATGAATCCCTGGCATACAGAGCAGGAAAATCTAATTCGATTTTTGGACTCATTTTTCTCAATTGATTAAAGCAAATATTTGACTCAAATATACACACAGTCACTTCTTCTCACGTCAGATTTGTTGAATTGATCCTTATGGCACTTGGGAAAAAAAATTCGCTATTACGAAGGCAGGTATTTAAGACAATAGGATCCGTCTCTTCTTTTAGTGGAGTCAACTAGGGCAAGAGTACGACTTTGCCCCACACTTAGCATTCACGCATTTACACAAACCCTTTTAACAGGAGGCCATATTCACACATCTCACATATAGAGCAAAAGAACAACAACTATGCCCAAACCGGAACTCGAACACGGGACGCCCAGATAACGTGGAAAATGCTATTCCTACGCCAGAACGTAGGCCCATATCAGATTTAATGAACTTAAGTCATTGTGTTTTTGAGTAATTGCATTTAAATGTTTTTGAAAGTACAGTAAATAGGTGATTAAAACTTCATTGGATTTAGCTTACAACTTGACATTTGTTTGATGTATTGATATTGATTACAAGTACCGAATTTTATCCATCTAGATCTAGTAATTTGTCGGTAATACTTTAACCCTTAACTGACGACTTGAAATCTGTGAGACCGCTAGCAATGGACTTTCAGTCAGCATATTCTATTTTTAGCTCTATTGAATAGATTGAGCCTATAACTTCCTGTTTTGTGACCATAAAAAAAACCAGTGCTTTTTCAATCGGTTGCATCGGATACTTTTAAACATAATACACTCATTTCTTTGAGTGCGGTCTCTAAAACCACAACACCGTGTTAATGTCCCAGAGCTAAACGAGGCTTAGCAGATAGACCTACAAATATCATCCAATTTAATTATCTTATTAGAAAGCAGTGCTACAGACACTTTTGAATGAAGCAGTGAAGTAATTTTTATTGCATTACAAAAATTGTTGAATTCAGGAATTTTCCCAGTGAAGTAATTTTGATTTCATTATACTTTTAAAACAGAGTGGTTAAAGTTGAAAGAATTTCTGACATCAAAGGAAAGGGTGCGCAGTAGTTTCTAAATTCTCAGTGAAGCCATT
>JAPMOQ010065235.1:3636-41700 GCA_026543055.1 Argiope trifasciata | reverse complement strand
GCTAAATTTAGAAGGATTTCTAACACCAAAAGAAAGGGTGCGAACTATTGTCTAAATTCACAGTAAAACCTGAGTCTTTCCATAAAACTCTTGTCTGGAATAAGCAGACCACTTCAATACTTTTGCTTCAATTAGGAGAGGAAACTCTAGATTCTGTGTGTCAAATTTAGTGTTACATATTTGTCTTAGTTTTCCACTTGCCAAAGAACTCATTTCTTAAATATTGAATGAGTGGAAATCGTCTTCCCAAACCATTCTCGTGTATTATTTGTTAATTTTATTTTCATTTTCTACCTGTATATAAAAATGTTAATCTGGAGAAAGTCAGTGAAGAAAACAAGTGCTCAGATTTTTATCCTTTCAGTTCTGATTGAGTATTTTTGCATTATGAAGATGACCAAATTCTAAATTTGCAAGAATACTTATCAAGAGTAATGGGGAAAAAGTCAGAAAGCTATCAAGAAGGTCTGATAAATGTCTTAAGAGATTTGATAGTTACATTGAAAATATTGAATTAATTTTTCTTTTGTATCTAATTTACATGTTACAGTATATGTCATTTCATAACATTTTAAACCATATGTTTCATAAATAAACAATATAATCAGTTATTCAATATCTAAATAACTTTTGTATTCCTTATTGACCATTTAAGTAATGGGGCTATTTTCACAATGAATTTTTTGAAAAGTGTTGTACAATTTTATTATTTTTAAATTTTTGTCTAAAACATACTAAAGCGAATTTTATAAAACAAAAGTATATTAGTTAAAGCTTCAAAAAGAGAAATATAGTTAAATTACTTGAAAACAGCTAGAAGTTGGTACAGTATTTAGATTAAAAATAAGTACACATTAACCACTCTGTAGTTTAATGGCTTATTTCTAAATTTTATTCAAAATTTTGTAGTTAAGTGCAAAAATGTATTCCATATTTTTTAAAATAAAAGATAAGTTACATTAATTTGCAATCTTAAAAATACAAATGCTCGGTATTTAAAAAAAATCATCACTCTTTTTTATTACCATTTAAACAACTTTCAAGTTATTTTAATTGTTTAACGGATTATTAATTTTTGAATTTCGAACATCATAATGAATTGCGAAATTAGATCAAATTTTAATAAACAATATGCAAAAGATTATTATGCACAGGATTGTTTCAAAATTTAGAATTTGGTAAAATACTGTTTAATAATGTAAAATTAATAATTTAAAAAATAAAATTTGAAAATATAGAAATTCCAAGAGGATGTAGAAATTAATATTTAAATATTCAAATATTTTTATAAGAAAAAGTGCTTAAATATTAAAAATATCGAATAAATATTCGATTTAAAAACTACAATTTTCACACAAAACGGACCTTTCAACGGAGTCATTAACCATAAAACTTCAATAACATTTAGAATCTCCCCAAAGAAGTTAATTACAAAACTAATTTCTGAAACCAGAGAATTCAAGCCACACGGCAAGAAAAACAAATTATCGCACCATAAAGGTGAGATTTTATTCCTTTTAAAGCACATTAAATAATTATGCAACGCCATTCAGCCACCTTCTACACGCAGCGACGCAGATGTTAAAAAGAAATTCAGAAAAAAAATGGAGCCTTTAATTTTAAATAGTGATAAAATTTTCCTCCCATGATCAAATAAAAATAAAGTGGAACAATTTTGCGGTAAACCGCACTGCTTCCAGTTATTTAAAGGAACTCGGGTTTAAACTAGTTTCCGAAATTAATTGTTTCGTTCGCGAAATGATGTGTGCACGGAAAACGAGTTTGAAAAAAAAAGAAAAAAAGAAGATTAAATAAAAAATGGAGGCTTTTCTTCGTATGAGAAGAAAATATAATAATAAGATTTAAACGCACTGTCTACAGTGAGTTACTTTAAAAGTGTTGTGAATTTAATTTAATGTTGATTGTTTAGTAAAATAGTCTGAACATTTAAAATACATCATTCTCTATAGTTCTATAATTCCAGCTCTTCATATTTAGATTTTTTTTTCCTTGCATACGTAAAATAGAGAAAATATAGTAATCGTGAAAAAATTCGAACTCGTGATTTTAATGATTTCCCGCGTTTCAGACCACTCTAAGTTAAAAAAGAGATATTTTTGGAAAATGTTCCTCTGTCTATCTGTGACACAGGTACTCAAAAACGATATGAGCTTGATGACTGGAGTTTTGTACGAGCTTTTTACACCAAATTTGCAGATTGTCCAGATATAAGTTAGCATCAATATTGCAAAACAAAGAGAGCTAGCGTTTTAAAACTCTAGTTTCGGTTTTCTTAAAACTCATTTTATGAAGAATATTTTTCCATTATGTTGCTTCATGCAAACAATCCTAACTCAACAAAAACTTGATCAAATACAATTATTTATATATCAAAATAATCTGTATGATACAGTGGATGTTTTGTACCTCAATCAAAGTTACATTTATCAAAATGTATTTTTAATAGCTATTTAAAAGTTATAACTACAAAATAAACTCCTTTTTTCCATTCATCGTTGATGAAAAATTAAGAAAACTATATATTTTTATTACTTGATTGAGACGGCAACATGAAGACTAATATCAGGCACCATTTCCAACTAAAATTGAGTGTCTGTACAAATTAGAATGTAAGATATCATGTTTCAAAACGTATGCTAATTTGCCTATTAAATATTAATTAATTAAAAATTAATGTAATATGCATTTTTCTAACTGAAAGTTTCAACATATATTAATGACCTACAGCGAAAAAAATTGGATTTTGAAAGCTAAAATTTAAAAATTCAATGTGTGCACACACTTTAGGACAATTTAACTTGTCTTTAATGTTTAACAATTTAGTAGAATCATGAATCTGAAATAACCAATGGATTTATCTTAAATTAAATACAGCTAATATTTCAGCTAACCAACTACTAGCCGGAGGTTATTGTTATTTAATAAAACTGTAAATCAAATAAAGTGCATAATAACACACGTTGGAATTTAAATCCACAACAACGTATCAATGTGAATAAAGCAATTGGCAGCTTACAGATATACCCAAAGGAATTAAGGTTCAGTATCAAAATTTAGAGGAGCACAGGAGAGGTAATTTTGATTCCGAATTGTCATGGACTATTCTTCCAGTTATTGTTGATTTGTGTAGGTATGAATATGAAGATACTATCAATTTATTCAAATATTGTTTCTCAGTAATATGTTCTATTTAAGGGTCTGTAGGAATTTTAAACTTTATCATTTCTTACCTTTTTATAGAGGAAATTTTTTTGAACTTCTTAAAATAACAATACATGTATGTACGTTTATTACTTTAAAAGATTTAATCTAAAACGTAAAAGTTATAGGTCAGTTTTTGAGTTGACTTTTCACTAAGAACCAGTTTTCCCAATATTCAATTTTCGTAGCCTGCTTGAAAAAAATTGTTCACAGTATTAATATGAATTTTTCCAGATATGCTTATGCATATATAATAAATGTTGTTGTTGTCGTGTCCGTGTTTTTCACGGAAATGGGGCGCAGTAACTTCTGAGAGTAAAGACCCCTGACCACCCAGAGGGCATAAGTTTGACTTCTAGCTCACACACACGACACAACCCTTTTTAGGGGGTGGTCGAATTCATTCATACACTCATTCATCCATCAGCAAGTTGGAATTTAGATCCATCTGATTTTCCAAATCAGAGACTGACCCATCCCTGATTCAGTACCCCCAGAGGTATCGTTTTGTTATGGGAACTTGGAGGACTTTGCAGTCTCGACCTATTTAACGTGCCCCAACTGCCATTAGCCAACACGGCGGTCTTTGGCCGAGACGAGGACAGAACCCACGACCTTTCGGTTACGAGACTGACGCTCTACGAACCAGGCTACCGCGGCCTCGTATGTAATAAATAAAATCAATAAAAAGCAAGGTATTATTTTGTGTACTATTTTTTCAGTATAACATGTTAAAATATATTTTTAAAGTGTTATCTTATTTTAAAAAATATATATATAAAGTAAAATAACTCCTATAAATCTATTAAAGTAATAATCATTTCACAGAATTACAAATTTATGTTCTTAGGGAATAAATTGGTGTGGTGTTAGTGAAGGGTGCTGAAAAGCTTTTTTTTTTCTGAAAATCTTTGCACGCAAACAAATTCTGTCTTCTACAATTCATACGAAACAAGTTTCACATATTTACTAATTAATGACAGTGATTTCACTGATTTAAAAATTCATAATCATCACTTTACATGTCTTACTAACTTTACATAACTTACAAGTTACAAAACTTTGTTAAAAACTCTACGAAATTTAAATTTTTTTTTCTTATGTTAACGAGAGTTACACTTGACCAACATCTGATATCAGTTTTAGTTGTTAAAAGTCCTACAGCCCTTTTTTAACATTAAACTCCATACCACGCCTCTGATTTTAGGGCTCGTATAGCCAAACAAGAAATGATAAAAACTAGAATGAAGGATATCTGGAATACAATGAAACTAGATAAATTTATATGAATGATAATGTAAAGCATGATTGAAAATATAAAACAATTATAAAATATAGTTACTTGAGGTTATTAAAAGATGTAATATGCATAAAATGCGGGCTGTATTCATTGATAACCTAAAAAATTGTTACGGTTAATATAACTGTAACAGTTCCCCATGATTAATTAGGAATCTAATCATATTTATGATTTTTTTTGGAAGATGAAGTACTAAGGACTCTTTTATACCAAAGACTTTCCAGCGAAGAAGCGAGTTTTCGGAGGTGCCATGAATAAATAAAAGGGCAGGATGTCGCAAAGTGAATGGGATCGCCAACTTCTCCACAAGAGCAATACTCATCTTCTGATGAATGGAAACGGTGAAGAAAAGGAATGAACCATGTCCTGTGATAAACAATATTTCTTCACTAGTCCAGAAGAGTGGTTGCAATTTCACTGTTTTGATGACTTGAAGAACAGAAAGGGCAGTGTTTCCATTATCCTAAAGCACTTGCCACTTTCTTATGAATCTTTTCTGAAGACTCCATTTAGGATAACACCCGGGTTGAGCAGCTTCCATTAACACGACATCTATGACGGCTGCTTTTGTTAGAGCACGAGATTTTTCATTACGCCGATAACCAGAATAGGCTTTGATCCTTCTTAACCCCTTAATGGTCGCATAATTTTGAAGAAAATGGTCATAAAAGTGCTTATTTTTTTATTCAAGAAAATTATACAAAACTGAGTGTATGTACAATATTTGCATTCAGTTTTAATTTTTTAGTTCATTTTTAAATTAAAATTTAAAAAAAGGAAAAGCCAACATTCTGGGTTATTATGACTGAATATTAGCTTTCCAACAAAGAGAAAAAATAAAAAAAAATGTTTTTTTAAGCATTCAAGCATAATTTTATTGCATTTACGCATAATATAAATAAATATTAATCATTTTTTCTTGTGTAATAAATTTTAAAGCATGAGATGCATAGGCCAACATCACAATCAGGGCAATAGTACTGAGTTTCCTTTCTGCTGACATCTAGTTTAAAATAAATTAACTACCTATAAAAACATAACAAATAGTCTAGGGCAGCCATTTGGCGTATATGTTGAGAAATAAACATGATTCTTTGCATAAGAAATAGATTGTTTTAATATTTTTGTCACATTACTTTTGAATACGTCAGCCCGGAAATATCACGGGCGCGAGAAATGGAGGTAGAAATTTCACCCCGTCATTTTCACGGGATATTTTTTTTAGGAGTAAGGATTGGATGTTTTGGACAAGTTGGTAAGGACAATGGAGGATCCTGTATTGCTAGCAAATTTGAGAGACTGTCTGTCAAAATTTTAATCATCTCATTTTCTTCACTAATACGTATAAAACTTTTTAATACAAAAAACTAAAACACAAATTTTTTTCTCTGTGCCTTTTCTGTTTTAATTTCTTTTCTCACCATTCCAATTATATAAAACAGTCTTTTGAAAGTAAGTGGTTTTTCTATGATCGAAAAAAAGGAAAAGCAAATCTATAATTTAAATACGCTGTACATTTAAAGTTTTTTTGGAAAACGTTCTTAAACAACCATAATTGAGTTTCATACTTATATTAAAATTTAATGTACACATACAAAAATATTTAAAATCATTCCACATCTATATACATAAAAAAGAATGTTTGTCTACATGTTTCTTATGCCTTCATAAACTGTTCATCCTATTGCTATGAAACTTGGTCAACTTATTGTTTACGCATACAGGATAGTTATAGGGATTAAAATTTAAAAAATTCAAATCTCAATTGCATCTATTTATCAAGAATTAGCCTTCAAATAACTCGCCTTGGAGACAATAGATTCTGTAGAAATGCTAAATACAAGTTAAATTCTAATATTTTGTAGCTATAGTACGCAAATGTCATTTTAAGAGGTAACTTCATAACATATTATGTGAAAACTTTTGGGGGAGACTAACCTTGGAATTTTTAAATTTCATTTATATTTCAGCCTTTTTCACAGTAACTACTAAAATATTGTAGTACAAATAATGTTGCGCCATCTTAGTTTCCAAAAATTATACTTTTAACTAAATAACTATTTTAAAGTATAAATATATTTTCTATGTTTAATTAATTTTAAATGAAAATATTTTAATCACTTTTTCTAAAATTAAATTTGAGAATTGTGAACGAAAATTAAACGAATCACGATAGGAATAAAAGTTTCATTCATTACTATTCTGAAAGAACATTAAGTATTACAATTTTAAAAGAACACACAAATCTAATACATAAAAATGAATGTTCTTATTTTATATACTGTCGTTCCGTTCATCCTATTTCGATAAAACATAGCACAATTATTAATTGATTGTATTTAATATTATGTTTTTCGGCAGCAGCAATACACTGGGCCCAGCGAGTTCTGAATAAAACTTGTTTCATAATATTTATTCATATTATAAGAGAATGGATTTTATATATGAGTGTGCTAGATTTTTCTCTAATATGAAAATACCTTTGATCAGAATCTCTACAGTCTGCGTTAACTTTCAAACTGAAAGTATCATAATCACTTTCCAAAGTTTTATCATTATTTGACGAATTTATCATCATTATCACTATTAGCAGGAGTAGCTTTCTTTTGTTTGCCGTCATAGCTATAATATTAAATTAATCTGAAACGCTAGCATTCGCTGTTGTCAATTTGATCCTAACGCTCCGTTAAAAATGAGATACATTGTTTCATTGATATTCTTTTAACTTCATTATTAAAATACAGGAATTAACATGTGTAAGCTTTTATAAATCCCTAGAATTAAAAAAAAAATGAGAATGGTGGTAAAAAGATCTTATACAATTGCTAATTTATTAGTATTGTCTTCGGTGGATTGTTAAATCCCGTGTTCAATATACGTTTCTAATATTCAAGACTTGTTTATATTTAATGAATCAATTCGTAGAACATCTGTTATTAATAAAGACTGAAAACGATTTTACTAGAAGAATGTTTCATTGTACGATGCTGAATTCTATAGTAAAAACGCGATTGACGTTTTGAACTTTTCAGAGGGTTTTAGCTTGCCTAAGGACAGTTTAATAAAAAATAAAAAATGGAAATAAACAATATTTCAGATTGATTGAAATATCATTTCAGAAAATAAACCATATTCTTCAAGAATCTTCTTTAATAAAATTTTTAATGCACTTTATGTATATATTAAGTGTTCAGAATGTCTAAATGACCAATTAATATTTCTAATATAGCAAAATATTACTAATGCATCATTTGAAGAATGAAGTCGTTGTCAAACTATGTTCTCAGTCAATTTATCATGTATGATAGCGCAAAAGATATTTTTTAATGGCGTGTATTAGTTTTGAACATATGATTAGGTTGTCATCAAAACATTTCCGTTATAATTACTAAACAATAATATCAAATTCAGACAATTACTAATAGTGTTTGAGATGTTAAAGTTTAATCATTTAATAAATAATTAAAATAAGTAAATTTAGAAGACATGAAAAATGAACATGTTTATAAGAAAATCAAGCAAATAATTTCAATTTTGAATTTTTTAGAAAGATAAAAAAAACATTTCAGTTTTTAACAATTGGACATTATCAAGCAATTGATAAAAAATATTTATATACTAGTTCTAAATGTTGTATTCTTTTACCTTAATATATAAACATACATAAACGCTTATTGAACATTATCAGGAGAATTATTCCTTGAACTACAGGATTTGGTACTCACCTGAAAAAGAAAAGAAAAATATTTAAAGTATTGAAATACATTTGAATAAAAACTCTTTTAAATAAAAATTTAAAATAAATTAATTCAAAAATAATCTATATCTACTACAAGATAAAAACAATAAATGTTTAATCACAAGTTTCATTAGTATTTAAGGTACACATACACATAAATCCAATTCTTTCCCAATAGGTCATTAATATATGCTTAAACTCATTAATATATGCTTAAAGCAATATTACACTATAGATAAATTAATTAAATACTATTCAATAAGCTAATTAGCATATTTTTTGGAACATGATGTCTTTAATTCGAATTTAAATATACACACCATTCTATTTGAAAAGTATGCCTAATGTTAGTCATCATGTTGTCTGTCCAATCAAATTATAAAAATACAAAGTTTTTTTCAACAATTTTTTCATCAACAGTGATTAGAAAAAGGGAGATTTTTTTCTGTAATTTTAACTTTGGAGTAATTACTAAAAATTTATCTCGAAAAATATAACTTTGATGGAGATTTCTTCCGCTACATCATTCAAATTATTTTGTATAAAATTAATTGTATTTGGTCCATTTCCTTTTGTTTGAAGGAAGCAACAATGTGGAAAAAGGCCGTTCTTCATAAAATTAATTTCAAAAAATGAAATCTACTATCATATATTTCAAGTTTTCACGTGAGAACATAATTAAGATAAATTCTGATTTAAAAAATAAATTTAAATCATTAACCAGTTTAAACCAGTTTGATTCAACCACGAAACTTTTATCTCTCTCTCTCTTTATATATATATATATATATATATATATAATATATAAATATTTAACTATTTACTAATACATTTTTAAACATAATAATTTATATAATTTTTTTATAAAAACAATATCTTTGTAAACACAATTATTTATAATGTTATTTGTTATTATTTAATTATTTTATTAAATAATAACAAATGTTAATTTTTGAGATCATAAAACAGTTTCATAATATGCGTCTTAGAACATGAGTCAAATCCTTCAATATTTCCTTATTGAGGGTAAGAGAAAATACTATTATCAGAATTATTTTTAAACGAGAGTGAAGTGTTTTTACATCTTATAAAAATTAAAGTATTTAATTTCCTCCGAAAAAAATGACATTCCATGAAAATAATAGCTATGATGTCATAGTTCTACGTCAACCTTTTAAAAACACATATGCTGTCAAAGACTTATACGTAATAATAAAGCAATACTGGTAAAAGCAGATAAATCTTTTTAAAATGCATCTGCTTTTAAAGACGCATACATGATAATAACAATGTAACGTAGGTAAAAAATGTATGAGATTAAAAGCTGTTGATAAATATTGACATTTATTCTTTATTCGTTACTTACACTATTCCCAGCTTCTATTATCTATTACCTTCAAAACTTCCTAACGAAAACCAGATCATAATAAAAAAAATCGAAACTAGCATATTTATTGAAAGTGACTGATCAAAAATCCTTATAACTGAAGAAATATTCTAAATATTCACAACATCTTGACATCTTTTGAAAGCTAAAGGATATGAAAACCTAAAGCGATAAAAAATTGATATTTTAAATAATTTTGAAGTTTTAAGTGTGTGTGTACACCTTAAATGAGTCAGTATAAGCTACTGGATGGTTTGATTTTGTTTAGTTTAATAAGTTTAATAGGTAAGTCGGTGGTAATGGAGGAAAAATATTAGTAACCATTTTCAGAAAGAAGTACTAAATGTACGTAAATGTTATACGTTTGTCTCCATTTAACAAAATTTATGCAATTCAATTACCAAAATTAAGCAATCAAAGATAAGTAATGTTCTATAAACCGTACAAAATAGGACATCAAATGATAAGAAAAGAATAATAATCTTAGGTATATTTATAAAACAAAATGCTCTTTCGGAAATGTTACTGATATTATAATTGACATTTCGAGATGATAAGACAATATTTAGTAAGTTTATTTTACTTCAGTTTCATGTTTATAATTTTTATTTTATTTAATACACCGTAATTGGACATTCTTCACTTGAAAACAACTTTAATAAAGTAATTATCTTAAACACAAAAATATAATGGAATATTAATTTTTCTTTAGCATTTTTTTACTTCATTTTTATTTTATAATATGTAGATACTCATCGAATTGAATTTTTATTAATAATAATAATGTTATATTATTATTTATTCTGCATAAAATAAAATAACAGCCTAACTATAACATTTGAATCACCAAAGATTCGCATAAGTGCCTTAAAAACTATTTTTATATTACATTTTCCAACCTTTAACACTTCTAATAACAATTTGCTGTGATTAAAGTATTCCTTTTATATTAATATTTAATTATTTTTCCTTTTTGTAATATTTCAATCAGGAAATCAATAAAAATTCAATTAAAACGACGTTAACATCTACTTTAATGACAAAATCTTGAAGTTTCATGCATTATTGATGTTTCATAAGTATCTACGTGATAACAGTCTTGAAACAAAAGTCCGCCTATCAAAATGACTTCACTATGTTATGAAAGTAAATTGAAGACGATTTAAAATTTAATTTCAAAATGAAGTCACTACATCTTCAATGTAAATTCAAGAAGAATCAAAATTTAATTTCAGCATTTCTAACCAGTTCCGTAGCTCCGCGTGCCAATAGCAATTATGAATAACATTGGATGTATTTCCATATTTCTAACAGAAATGTATTACCACGTATTTATGATAAACTGCATATTCAAGGCCTATTCCACCCTCTCATATCCATTTTAAATGGATCCCTAAATATACTTCCTCGAGGCTTTTCTCGAGAGAGCTTTGACTGTAACTGTAGCCAGAGAGATAAATAAATGGGTAGCCATTTTGAATAAGGAATTCTTCGAATGGATAATAATTTTCAGAATGTTTACAATTTTAATGTTTTAGAATACGGATCTAACATAATTGTTGAAATATTACAATTATGAAATATTTTATAACTATAAAATTGTATTTTAAAGTGTTAGTAGTAGTATTCTTAGTATTTTAAAATGTTTTTTTTTTATCAAATATGGTTATGAATATAGCGAATGAAGATGAAATTCAAGGATGTATTTTTAATCCAATCTCATTAAAATGATTAAAGTTATATACAGATAAATAAAAATTGAAATAATTTAGAAAAATGTTTATATTGTAAATTATTCAAATAATTATATTAAATATTCAAATTTACTCAAAAATAATTATGTTTTTGAGCTACTACTTAAAATAATTCTTTTATGTTTTTAATAATCGTTTGCATTTTCATAGAAAAGAAATATATTATCTTTTTCAGAGTTGATGTACTTACATATAATTACTTATGCAACAAAAATAAAAAAATAAATATTTTTTCCTCATTAACTGGCACACAATATTAATATAAATATAAATTTAAATAGAAATTTTTCTAAATGCTTTTCGTTGAGTGTAAAAGCAAAACTCTGTATTTCTGAACACTGTATTTCTGTAAACACTGTATTTCTGAACTGTAAAAACGAATCAGTTTAATGACAATCAGCTAATTAATCTATATAAATAAAAATGATTATTTGTCTGTTTATCTGTTACGCATTCCTAAATTGTTCATCCGATTGCGGTGAAACTTAGTCAGTTATTGTTTACAACTACGAAATGGTTATATGGATAGTACAATAATCGAAAATTACAAAAAAATTTCGACTCTCAGCCAC
Organism: Argiope trifasciata; assembly: GCA_026543055.1. NCBI lineage: Eukaryota > Metazoa > Arthropoda > Arachnida > Araneae > Araneidae > Argiope > Argiope trifasciata. The sequence continues at coordinate 29,726 of JAPMOQ010065235.1, read as the reverse complement.
ATTATTTACCACGGATTAATCTCCTAATAATTCGCTGAGGAGACAATAGATTCTGTAGAAATGCTAAATCCAAGTTAAATGTTAATATTTTGTAGCTATAATATGCATATTCCTTGCAAGTGATTCTCAGAGGTAACGACTTTATTACAGATTATGCGAGACATTTTACAGACTAACCTTGGGGTTTTTTAATTTTAATTAAATTTTAGAGTTTTTCTCAGTAATTACCAAAAATATTTAGAACAAATAATTTTACATCATCTTAACATTCAAAAATTATCATTTCAACTATATTAACGATTTTATGGCATAAATATATTTTCTATGTTTCTTCAATTAAAAAAAATATTTTATTCAACTTTATTAAAATTAAATTTGAGAATTCGGTACGAATATTAAACGAATCAGTAGGCACAATAATTGATTTCTTTCATTATCATTCTGATAAAACACCAAGTTTTACAATTGTAAAAGAATACACACACATAAATTATAAAAATAAATATCTGTTTGTTCGTATTTTAGATACTGTCGTACCTATCATCCTTCTTCGATAACACAATGCCAAATTATTGATTGATTGCATCTAAAATAAATTTTTTGGATGGCATCAGCACGCCGGGAACCAGCTAGTAATCTATATAGGAAACAAGTTTCATTGTGCAGGTATTTTTAGATATAGATATTTTTTCGAATTCTTAATAGAGGTCATTGTCGAAAAAAAATATACGAAAGCAAAGTAGATAAATAAAAAAAAAGATTAGTAAAATTAAATAAGTTCGAAATAATGAAATTTTTAAAAAATAATTCACTTAGTAAATAAAAAGAGATACAGAAGTATAAATAAAGTGATTTAAACCCAGTAATAAACACTATTTCATGCCTAAAAAGACTGTAAAGAATTTTTATCCGCCTGTAAAAAAATCTTGAGTGCCTAAATTCTCAGATACTCTGCATTGCATCATCGGATCGATACTCTAGTACATCTATCCAAAATATCTTCGGGATCTACTCTCAAAATTATATCTATCTATATAATTCCTGTCACCATCTACTATTGCCTTCTTAGAATATTAACATCGGTGGTTGAATATTCAGTCCTCGAAAGTCAAGTTACAGTTATGGATTCACTTCAGCGAGTGCTGAATTATATGCCACAGTCTGATAACTCTTTCCAGTCACAAGCTCCATTTCATTTTCTGGCCAGGAACTTATGAGTCGCATTTTAAATAACGATACAAATTTGCTAGAAATACTATAGATATTTTTACAGACTGTAAATATATAGGTTCAAGAAATAAAGATGTATTTTTACAACTGATTTTGTCTTTTGTTGTATAAAATATTACAAAAAATCAATATATATATATTTAAAAAACAATTTTTAGGGTATCCGACTACGTTAAAAACACTTGTTATGGAACACATTGGCTGTTTTTTAATATTATTATTATTTCTTGTAGTTCATACTTTCCTTTTCACAAAACATTTTACATTTTCTAGGAAAAGAAAAACATGACCTATTATCCAGGGTCACATATTTTTCAGTTAAAATTTGTCTTCAACTTCAATTTTTTCAAAACATGAATTTTTATAAAGATTTCCCACCGTTAACATGATATTCCCAAGACTAGTATAGGTATTTATATAAAAAAAATTCAGAGAGTAATTAAAAAAATGTGGGCAATGAAATGAACCAAAATTTTTATTGTGAGTGAAATACCTTATCATTTATTTGTTTTTTAGAAAATTAAGTTCTGAATTTATGAAAAAAAGGCCTATATACGTATATTTTTCACCTTAACTTCTTTGAATCTTAAAATGTTTCTTAGATTTTGGTTCATTTCATTCATCAGTATATTCTATCATTCATTTACAAAGAAAAATAGTATTGCTGCATTAAAATTTTGTGTATAATGTTAACCGTTTTGGTTGAATTTCATTAAAATGTAATTCAAATTTCCTATTTCTCAAAATAAATTGTTCTCAAATATGTTTTTTTGTATTTATAATGTATATATATTACAATAAATCTAAAAATTATAAATATAATTTAAAGAATATAATTTTTCTAAAATTTTCCGTCGAGCGTAGTCGGATACCTTAATCATCATTATCGAGGCATATACGGCAGAATTTGAATTCCTTTTTAAACTGCATAAATGGTGAATGTTCATGCATTTTTTTATTTTTTTGTGGATGTTGATGCGAAATGTTGATGCAAAAAAAGTATTGTAATCATCAAAAAATTTGATCTAAAGAGTAATTAAGAAGTTTCCTTTCAAACGTAGCAAATTTAAAAACACCTAGAGTTCGAAATAACCATTTTTGGAGTTGGAGAGTTGGACCAGGTCTGTCCCTTTTTGAGCAAGATAGTTCAAAATTGTTTTAAACTGGAACCAATATTTGATAAGGAATTATTTTTAATAGTAAGGCTAAATACTAAAATTCATTTAAGTCTTTGCGTTTTTAAGTTACCTCTTTCGAATGCATAATTATGAGCAGCCTGGTTGATGGCGAATCCTTATATGGATTCATTCAGAGTTAACATTTATAGTGTAGATTTAACTCAAATCTACACTGCAAATAATAAAATTGTTGCAGTATAAAATTTGATATTCGTTAATATTTATATCAAATTTGTAGATATCTGCACTCTTTTGTCGAAATCCGTACAAAGGAAATTTGTTCGTCTATCTTTCAGATTACAATGAGTATAGCAAGATACGAAGACAGTTTAGATTTGTTACACAATTTTAGCATTTACAGTGTAGGTTTGTGTTAAATCTACACTATAAATGTTAATTCTGAATGAATCCTTATAAGGATTCTCCATCAACCTGCTCATAATTATGCATTCGAAAGCGATAACTTAAAAACGCAAAGACTTAAATGAATTTTAACCATTCTATTAAAAATAATTCTTTATCAAATATTGGTTCCTATCGATCTAAAGGGAAAGTTTATATGATCCATTCTTGATTATCTTCTATTCATGTATAGACAAAATGCTTCGATATCCATTGGATGGAATGAGTGAACAATCAATATTAGTCGCGGTGATAAATAGACACAAAAGGAAAGAATGTAATTATATTTATATCAAGTAAATCTTTAAAAAATGCATCCTTTTTTATTATATAATACCAAATATTCAATGGGAATTTTTTTCGAATATTAATTTTATACTGTTGAATAAGCGAACTGAAAGGTTAGCGAAAGACATAAATTGTAGAAACACTTGTAAATATTAGAAGCATTTTATAGATTATACTATTGATAGTTTTTTTGGATTAGTAAGATGCAGATACAATTACCGGTGCATACGATCAATAATAAAACTGTTTTATGGGTGCATTCGGTTTTCCAGGTCCATTATTTTTAAATAGTTGGCAAATAATGTTGTAAACAACAACAACATTATTTGCCGACTTCTTCAACTTCGAGCATTAAAATAGGTTATAACAGCCCCGTCGCAAACACATATTGTAAAATAATGTATAATATTAAAAAATATTCACAATATTACCTGTTATTGTTGAGCATTGAACAATATATTAAATTTCGTAGTATTGTACAATATAATAAAACATGCTGTACTATTTGGATACGGATTCGAGCTCATGTTGTCAAAAATTGAATACAGGCGTAGAAAATGATCGATTAGATTTAGTCTTACATAACTGAATCAAAGGGAGTTTTAAACATGCCTAGAAAATTAATTGTTTGTAATTTTTCACAACCATATGTGACAAATTATTTTCCACCTGTTAATCAAATAAATAATAATCTTTTTCGTCCCATTTTTTGAATTAAAGTCTTAGAAGAAGACAATATTCTGACTTCAGCCACAAAAAACGTAGCAAAATTACTGCAGCAACGACAGCTTTCCCGCTTTCAATTAGTGCACTAAAAGCCTTAAAAGCTATATCAAGAGTAATTGCATAAAATAATGATACTAAGTTCACAACATAAAAAAATGGATCATTTCTGTAACTTTGTTATTTAGTACCACATCTTCATGAAATAGGTGTCGATCGCTGTGACTTTAAGGGGCAGGTTTGTACAGACAGACAAACTGAATGAAAAATTTAATATAGTTAATTAATTACTAACTCGAAATTTGTCCATTACGGAAATAAAGAAATTTTAATAATTCGATTCAACAGTACTTTTTCTATATGTGTATCAAATGTTATATATTGCTGTGACTTTTAAACTAAAATGAAAAAAAAAGGTTAAAATTTCAGAAAAAAAAACTATGATGGTCTAACTCTTGAATTTATAAGCTATATATTTTTTTTTAATTTTAGGATTGTGTGAAATTTATAATCATATGTAATATTTGTGTAAATTACCTATCAAAACATTTTACATAGGTAAACATAAGACGAGCATTTTAATTACTTAAAATTTATATGAAAATTTCACAAAAGTCTATAATGTACACATTTCCACCTTCTAAGGTATGTATGTGTTTAAATTTTATTGTCATATCATATGATACGAACTATAATGTTCAAACATGTACAAAAAAGTATGTTCATTTTTCTTAGTAGTAGAGATAGATATATTTACAGTAATTTAAGATAAAATAGAAAGCGTTAAATACATTTTCAGAGAACAAAAACGGTAAATATATTTTTTCAAGGTAATTAAGAGAGAAAAAAGAGGAAACTGAGTAATTTATCAAAATATAATCCAAAAGAAATTAAGAATGTTTCTGAATTCAAATCATAATAATGAGAAATATTATGCGTTTAGAAATACCAGCGGGTGACCGAGCTCCGCTCGGAGAAAAAAGGTATCGAAGTTAACTCGAAGATTTAAATTTTCAATTGTGATTTATCAAAACAATACATGCCATAAGAAAATTTGTGAAACCATTGGTGAAAAGATAACCGGTTAAACCTCGGCTTTTCATCGTCCACCAGCGATGTCATGTCTTGATGTTCCATTGGAAATCCCCATCTGCAATTCCATGTTTGCTGACCATGCACGGAGCGCTTGGGTTCATATCACCACACGGGTTATGGATCATCCATTTCGAGATCAATTCCGGATCATCTTCTGGAAACTTTATTAGTTCGCCATATTGGCTATAGATGGCAGCACATTACCGCTTGAAAATTTAAGTAGCCATTATGGCGAACTAATAAAGTTTGAAAATATCCTATCTGTAACTCCGAACTGCTGACCGTAGCGCTTCAAAACCGGCGCCAATCGATTCCTCGTGGCCAAAAACCCCAGACCCCCAAGTTTACCGGAGTTTATTAATTCTGGGGCGATTTTCGACTTAGCAACCATTCCTCGTATTATAATATAAGATATACAGACAGAAAGGATTAAATTCAATTTTTCATATCTATTCTTTTTTAACCAAAAGTAGACTTAAGACTAAATGAATACATAGAAGTAATTATTTATAAAAATTATTTTCGTAACAAAAGTAATCGGCTAAAATTCTTTTTGCGTTTATAAAAAGATATTCCAATAGCAAACTATTAATTAAGGGTTAATGTATTCCATTTTAAAATAAATTTGTTAAAATAGTTGGTCGAATAGTTTGGGAATTTTAAATCCTCAGTTAAAAAATAAAAGGTATCTATTTATGTTTCGTGTAATGGTGAAACATCATAAATTTACAATAAATCAAAATTTCAGAAGTTGGAAACTAGAAATAAATGGGTTAAAAATGGAAACTATTGATAGCTCAATCATTAAATATGCAAAATTAATTATAACTTTTACTCTGGGATTCTTTATTCTTTCAGTTGAAAATAATGATTTAGAATTAATAAATGAAAAGATCGACCTTATACGAAAAGTTTTACATTCGATTTTTCTTTTAAAGGAAATCCTCTAAAGGTATTCCGCTATTTTCTTACGATTTAATTAAATTTTGAAAAGTTTAAAATGAGCAATTTATTTTTACGTTCACGGAGTCAGCTTTAAAAAGTTTTAAATATCAATTTTCAGTTGGTTTACCGGCGTTAACGCAAATACAAGATTAATATACTACCTGAAAACTTTTTGCGTCGGAGACTTTCATTTCCGCTTTGTTCCCGATAATGTTAGTATTCTTTTTAATAATTTATGAGAAACTGCTACATTTCATTGTTTCGAAATAATTCTTTTAGAATTCGTTGTGTATGAATTTATTAAACAGGATTCATTTTCAGACGATTTTCTTTTCTGAGACTTTTAATACGCATTCATTTTTGAATCAAAATAATACTAATTAGTAACTGAAAAAAATACATTGAAGGTCATTTTTTAAGTCGTTGGTTTAAAAATAAATGGATAAATAGTTTTTATCTACATTAGTTGGAATCTTTTAATTTCCCATTTTACCTCAATTTTTTTCTTTTTAATTTTAAATGTCATGATTTTTTTTGCGTTTGGCTGCCCTACATTGATTTAATCATATGAAACTTATCCACTTGATTTTGGGTGGTCAGGTATTTATGATTTAACTGCCAGAGAAGTTGTTTCTCTTTGAAATGATTAAAGACATCAACCACGTGACTTCAGGATCAGATGAGAACCTTAATTCTGTATAACATATTGTTTAATATAATTTAGGATAAGTGATGTCTTTCTAGGACACAAAATTATGAGCTATTATCTTATTAAAAAAAGATGGATACCAAATTTAAAAAAATGGTGCAACGCATTTGACTTGCATCATGTGACAATGATTTTTGTCACGTGTTGGACGTCACGTTTGCATTCGAATAGTTTTGATTTTGAATATTTTTTGTCTTATATCGTAGGCATTATCAAGTGAGCCTAAAGTAGTGATATACATGACATACATTTATGTTTTGGGATCTTATCTACATTACTATCAGAGAAGAGTTTGTATTTACTCATAGTCAGTAAAAAAATCAATGCTCTTCCCCAATTAACAATTATACTTTCCCAACTAACTCATTCCCCAATTAACATGTATTACTTTCTAGTTTACAACGAAAACACTTTATATTATAAAAATGATCTATATTTTATATTTTTATACCTACATTTGTTTTATTTATTTTTTTCTCTCAGACAAAAAGTTAACTATTTATTTAAGTATTAAAAATCCTTATTCCTTCCTTTCCCTTTCGGTTGTCACATAATTGGGTGCAAATTTGGTGGCATCCTTTAGATTTCTTACACAACAAACCAATAAAAATTATTTTCATGCATTTTTTTATCCTTTTAAAAAACAATTACATACTTTCAAACATTCTTTTTTAAAAAAAATGGCCCAGATATTGCCATTTTGGATGGTTAACTGAAACTAACAATCAATTTTGCAAACAGAAATATAATCGAGAAATAAGCCAAAACGAAAAGGAATTAAATGGCTTTTAACAAACGCACATCAATCTTAAATCAAGCCATAGCAATGTTCATATACCCTTTAAGACAATACTTGTCATTCAGAAAAATTTCCACGAAATATTCAACTGTAACCAATTTCTAAATAGAATATTTTAATGCGAAAAATATAGAGTCAGTATTTTGATATATTAACCAATTGCTCGAACTTTATCAGAATTTGTTTTTTGGCATTTTAAAATCAATCTGAGCAAAGAAAATATACGATTATTTATCACAGAAGCCTTTTACGAAATTCAGGAAAATAGAACACATAAAAGCTATTAATAGAATTTGATCCATAACGTAAATATTTTAACATCCAACTTCACTTTTCTTTGCGGTCTTTATTTAGCAGCATTCGCACCATATGTTTCCATTGCCGAATCCATTTATCAAGACCGAACGGTGTTATTCCAATACTTAAAAAAACTATATCTGGCTGTGAATTTTGTATTTTTAGCTCAGGCAGAAGGAGCCGAACATCTCAACTCTTTATTCTGATGCACAGTAAAGCGAGAAGCCGCATCGTCGTCGCACGTAGCTTTGAGAAGCAAAACAAAGCTACGTGATAGAGAAAACACGTTTTGCGATTAGTAACAAAAGTATTGGAGCGTCACGTGGTTTCGGACGTCATACAGGGAAGGCGGTGGAAAAGTGACACAATGCGCGACGTTTTTGAAAGGAAACGAACGTGTCACGGTAAAAGCCTGCGGAAACGCAGTCACAGTTAAAGAAAAAAAAAGTGTGGAGTTTTCGAGGGATGATGTTCCTGCCCTTGTTTCTATTTTGGGGCCGGCATTCAGATTTGATGTGGGAAACGCGAGTTCTGTTTTGGCTGGAAAAGAGGTTTTAAGCTCGTATTTTGTTTTTTTAAAAAAATTGCAAAGTCTGTGACAAGTACACATGTGTCTTTTTAAATGTTTATTGGTTCAGACTTTTCACTAAAATGCTTTTTAACCACAATTTAAATTTTAAATACTAAAAATGCAATTTAAAAATGTATCAAATGTGGCATGTCTGCAACAGATTAATTTGAATTTGTAACAAGGCAATTAAAGATTAAACTACCTTCTAAGATGAGTGCATTTTAATGGTATCTAATTTAGAAGAAAAAACGAAATAAATTGATTAATGAATAACATGAAAAAGTTAGATATGAAAAATATTAAATTATTGTATTTTTTCCATACCTTTTCCAAAATGTAGGGAATAATAATGAATCATTAGAGACGAATTCTTTTTATAAACAATTAAATACTTGATAAAGGTGATATGATAAATTCTAAACATGTTTTTATTTTATGTTTAGTAAAATGTAAAAAAATTATAATATAAGGCATATTCTTATTAATTGCGAAATAAAAAACTTGAAAAAAAAGTTCTTTAATGAAATCAAAGAGTAAAATTTACATTTTTTTTTTTTTTTTTTGCTTCTTTTGCTTGCTAAAATAAGATATACAAGACAGTATGATAAAGTAAAACACCTAGTTAGCAATAAAGCATAGAGATTTTAGTGCATCCATATAACTGACGATTTGACTTGCCCTGACAAACATACAAATGTTGAAATATACATTAGGTATGACCAGTAAACATAAAATCATTGTATTTGCACATTTAAGATTTCTAAAAATATAGATTTTTAGAAATCGCTTTTAATTTTTTATTACTGAATAGTTATATTATTTGACATTAATTTTTCATTGTAATGAAAATAACGTCAGTAATTATAATCGCTTAAGACTAACGTATCAAATTAATTATTTTATAGGTCTTCCAAAAATCAACATTCATTTTATTCAATAATCATACTTTCTTAAATATATTAATGGCTTTAAAATAAGGATAAATTTTCTCGTTGTGTAATTTTATCCTGCCTCATTTTTCTTCCCGCATTTAACAATTTCTCTGTGATATCACATTAGATAAAATATAATCACAACACCTGACTTGAATATCATAACAACTATATTTAGCAAGCTTATCATAGTTGATTGTGGATAAGAAAGTAGGTACTTTTTTTTGGTGATAACTTCTGTTATCTACGACCGATGCTGCTATGACTAAGAATTTATCAAGTTCATATCATTCCATTAAATAAACAGTTATTAATTCCAATAAAAACTTAAAATACTTTTTCACTGTGTGTAGAAAAATCTTTTTAATATTGTCATATACGCATATACTGTAAGTATTTTGCATATTTTTTATTGCATATTATATTGTAAATATTTTACAGACTAAAATGTAGGAGATGCAGATAGCGAAAATTCGATTTCGAAAAAGAAAAAAAAAAGTGAAAGTTTTTTTTTTTCAAATTTTAATTATGTAAACCTACACAATATTTGAATATATTTCAAAAATAAATCTCGAAACTAGAATTGGACAAAATCTATTTATTTCTATTCAAATTACTTTTATCTAAAAATGTATAAACTTTTAAGTATGATTTAATCAACACTGTTGATTATTGTTATGGAACTGTTAATATATTTTATGGTTTCATCAGATTATTTCATAGCATTCTCTTTCCGTTGCATTCAATTAATACAAATGAAAAACGAAAAAAATATTGCCAATATGTAATACTAATTCCACGTATTTTTGGTCTCATAATAGAGAAGAGAATTTTTCAGAATTTTTAATATGTATTAAATGATATAAGGTCGATAACCCCTAAGCTTATTAACGAATTTTGGTTTGATTGAAAGTTTTGAAGAATGCAAAATTTCTTATCTCACATAGAAAAAAAAATTCTGGAGATGCGTCTAAACTATCTCAACTTATATCACAGTATTTAGGGGGACTATATAAAAGGATGCACTCGCAGGAAGACTAACTATGTCTTTCGAATATTAATCGCATTTCAAATGGTGACTCCAAAAACTAGTTTATCTTAGATATTTATTTAATAGAGATTTCGTTTCTGCTTATTTGTTGTAATTTCTTCAAGTACTGTTCTAAGTGCATGTTTCATCAATATGTTAATACAATTATATCACGTTCTCTTATAGAATAAAACTTTTTATTTAATTATGGAATGAGAAGAATTTCTTTCACGACATTTCCACTGAACGATTTCTGTAAATATGTAAATAAATAGAAATTATTGAATCAAACATTTAAATTTATGTAAAAATATTCACTTATTAAATGGTATTTTTTTCTTTGTTCTTAAGTTCATCTTTGATTTCATTAATATATCATATTCCTACATAGAAAAAAACTTGTCTGTTTTGCTTTTTTAAAGTAAATGATTGGTAAAATTGAAATACTGATATTTTGAAATAGTTATAAACAAACTTCACTTTAAAATGGAATTCATAGATAAATTGATTTTTGCGAAATTCTTCCACTTTTGTTTAGTATTTTGACAACGTTCTTATAAAATATTTTTGTACGAAATGAAAAATGAGTGATAAACTCTGACAAGGATCACACAATATTTCATGTCACGAAATGAGTAATCGTGTTTTATCTTTACAAGTCACGTCTATAGTTGAAAAATGTTCCAGAAGATGTCTTCGTTTTATTTTCTGAATGAAACCTCTTTATTTCATTTTATAGAAAAACAATTACAGAATATATCATTTTGCCAGGAAAAAGTTTTCTGCTTTCTGCTCTAACACATATATATACCCAATGTTGCTTAGCACAAAAAATTCTTATATCTTATCTTTATTAATAAAAAATAAATGATATATTGAAAATTTATCATTAGTTAAGAGAAAAGTGAAAGGCTTTCTTGACCTTCAATATTATAAAATATAGTTTAAAGTCTATAAAACAAAATACATAAAATATAATAAATTATAAATTAATATAAAATATATATAATAATAATATAAGATAATGATATAAAATAATATATTCAATATTATAAAATATAATAAAGTATAAAAAAAGCAAATAAATAATACAGTGTATCAGCTGATATTAGATGGATGGGGCAGACATAATATATGTGAAATTACAGTAACATTCAATGCGAATTTTTTGAAGAATTCCAGGGCCTAATAAAATCCTTTTGTTAAAATATAAATCATATTAAAACGTATATTTTATTTTTTCTTATATGAAGTAGTACTTAAGTATAAAATAATGTAATAATTAAAACATCAAATATTTTAAATAAAACAAATCATTATTGTGCGCTACTGGATAATAGAATAATTTGTAGTTACCATGAGTACTCAAAATAGCGGTATCAAAGGTTTAAAAATAGGTTTTCAAAGTAGAAAAGGTTCCAATTTATGTCCTTCAAAGTAATTTTCTTTGATAATGCACTTCTGACAAAGTTTCAATTTTTTAAACATCAAAAAGATCTTAAAGTCGTTTTTGTGAAATCCTTTTAGAGTTCGTAGAGAATTTTATTTTATCAAATTTATTAACTGAAAACAATGATTGATTGCTGGGACGGCAATTTTAACCATGGTTATAATTTTTTCTCAAAAATTCATTCATAAACATCATATTCTAAAAAGGAGCGTTATCATTTTGCATAGCTTATAAGTTATTACTTTTTGTTGTTTTCAATGTAGAAACTTGTGCAATAATGCTTCTAACTGACTGACGATCATCAACAGTTCATTTCTAATTTGATCGACATGTTAAATGATAAACACGTCGACATGAGGAAAGTGATTGACATGATAAAGACAAAATGGCTGGGTCGTGGTTGCCTGGTTAGTAGAGCATCAGTCTCGCAACCGAAAGATAGCGAGTTCTGTCCACGGCCAAAGACCGCCGTGTTGGCCAATGACAGTTGGGGCACGTTAAATAGGTCGTGACTGCAAAGATCTCCAAGTTCCCTTAACAAATTATACCACTGAGGGTACTGAATCAGGGATGAGTCAGTCTCTGAATCAAATTTAAATTCTGACTTGCAGATGGATGAATGAGTTCGACTGCCCACTAAAAACGGTTGTGTCGTGTCTGTTTGATTTAACGGTTCTCATTCACAACGAAAGGCGCATACTTCTACCTTCATTCGAAAGAGATTTTCTCAATCGGGCTTGATATGATCAAGTGGAATTAGACCTACCACAAAATGGATTATATTGGGTTGTTCGGAAAGTCATTTCGTATTCTTTTGTCAAAATGAAAAGAAATTTTCATTTAATGAATAAATTATTTATTTAATTATAAAATTGCCATTCTGGTCTAATACCTTTTGCCATATTTTTGGTAGTAACATGATTACACGCTCATAAAAGTTTTGGTCTTTGCTGTAAAAAAAAAACTGATCGAGGTGGTTTTTGGCCTCCTCATTTGAAGGAAAAATTTTGCAAATCAGTTCTGGTACTGATGTACTGTTAACACATCTTCTCCACACATATTGGCTAATTTATTTCTGGCTTGAACAGCATTTTTACCTTTTATAGCAAAAAAGAAAAAAATGACGAAAATGCTGTTTATTGCTCTCCATATTTAAAAGGGCACCATCCAAAAACTACTGCGAAGAATCAGCTGCACTTTTTCACACTCAAGCCTTGCTATATCAGCTTTTAAAACATAAAATGATTTTGCGGTTTAAGTATGAAATTGGGTGCGAAAAATGCAATTAAATCCTTTGTCAGGAAAAAACGAAATTACTTTCCGAACAACCTAATACTTCAGAGCGTGATTCAACTAAGATATTTAGTTTATTCACTATTTTCTTTATACATTTCTGCATCCTGTTGAAATTTATTATTCCACTCCATCGTGCTTGCCTTTGAGAAGAAGTTGACTTTAAAGCCGTTCTGGACATAAGAAATATTTTTCTGGCAAGAATTTTTTATACAAACAAACTTTAATACATATCTTTACTCACTTATATGTGCCATAGCAGAAAATTGACAAGGGTAAAATTCGTCCGCCATTAAAAACCATTTTTTTCAAAAGACGACAAAATGAAATTAATTCTTGAGAGTCGCCAATTACTAATGTCAGTCGTATAAATTGGTAAAGGTTTATAGATAATTCTTCTTATTGATGTTTCTAATGAAAACTCAGCAATAGTAAAAAAGAAGGATATAGTTACAAACAATCACTGAAAGAATATACAGAAATACAAAAGAAATACAGATATACAGTGAAGACTTCCAATTTGCTTATTTGGTGGGATGGAGGGTTAAAATGTTTTCTCACAATAAGGAAACATCCTTCAATTAATGCTACTCTTAGCTTTGATGTCGAAGAACATATTGTTAGCTTATTATCAGGGCTCCCAATTTCATTTTTGTTTTAAATTCTCGTATACAGAATACAGGAAAAGTACTTTCAAAAAATTTGAAAAAGATTTTGACGAATATCCACGTTTTAGTTCATTTGAGTTAAAAAACATTTCAAATATACTTTACTCAGTTAAAAAGACTCATTCTTTTTTATAAAATGTCTGTATACCTTTGACGAAAATAACTCAAAACAGCTTTACACTTGACGAATGATTCTTGGTACATTGCTGAATTGAACTGGAAAATCGAATACTCGAATCTATTATGACACTTCTTTCGTGTATGTGGACCAGGCGATCTGTGATTTTTCTTACATGAAACATGTTTTTGTTAGAAAAAGTAACTAAGACTGTTTCGTCCCGTATTGAAAGCTACAAATGCAATCAGACGTTATTCAACTGATCCATCGATTGCAAAGAAACTTAAGAATTAAATTTTCTAGCCGTGATTTTAGCTAAAACGTTTTTTTTTTTTTTTTGAAAAGGCACTTCGTTTCCTATTGAATTAAAGGCTAACAGTTAGCATTGTTATGAAATGATAATGTTACAATCATAACACGAGGAATTATTAAGGATTAAGAATTTCAGTTCTTGTTATTTTCTTTTATCAAACTATAGTTACAATTGTAGAATGATTCGAATTCGAAATTTTGTCGAAACTTCACAGTTTAGTCCAGTTCCAACCCCTGAGTTGAAAAAATAATCCATATTTAGATTTTGTCTATTTGTCAATGACAAAAATAACTCAAAAATGTTTTTGTTTAGAGAACTAGAATTTAATATACGCTCTTTACACAAAATTTGTTAGTTTTCGATCAGATTCTGACCAAATTCTATTTAGTGGAAGTCTGTCTTTCCGACTTTTCAAATATAAAATATACACAAATACAATGACTGCAAAACAGAGAGAGCCATATAATAGAAATTCCTCGAACAGATTTAAAATTTCTACTATAGACTCATATCAAATGTTGTTCTAAACCCAACAATTTGTTGATCGTTTATAGGTCTGAATTTTCAGAAACTTGTAAAAGGCGATAATTTAAAAACAAAACAAAAAGAAATTACTTAAATATGTCTAGTTTAATATGCAATTTTGTGCCTGCAATTGTTATTCTATGTCAAATTTTAATTTCAAACAATTTTGAAAATACGCATTCACCACAGAGATTCCTGTTTATTGGAGAGTAGGTGAAAAAGTTTTGGGAAGACTACTACTGAAGTTTATTACTTTTTTGAGAATCTGCTATCTGTTTTATTTACAGAGTAGTTAATTTCAAATTACACCATATTTTGAGAAGATTAACGACTACTTTAAATTTAAGTTACCCGACCAATACTTGTACTATTTCAGTCATTAGAAATCTAGATGATTCTAGAAAAACAATCGCAATTAAAATTAAAAATAAATTACCTTCCCAGCCGCTAAATAAACGCATTACTTAACACGTTTTTCATCGCTACCCAACTCAGCACTTATTCCGGAAGGAAACAATAGCTTCAGAAAAACCCCAGTTCGTCGGCAGATAGTATCATATGAAGGGATTCGTAAGTCAACAAATATTTTTTTTTTGGCCTGAATACTCAGCTGGGAAAGAGAGACCCGATTAACCTTCTAGATGTTTTTTTGGCAGCCAGCGTTTCGAAGTGACTCAAAGGATGATGATTAACAACTTCGCTCCCCTGTGATTTCCAGTGAGCGCATTCTTTGCGTACGCGAATGTGTATGTTGTCTTTGAAGAAAGAGGTAATTCCTCAAGACAATTACCCTGCGAAGATTCATTTTGGTGTCATTACATTTCACTAAAGGCTTCAAGAATGAATAGATAGAATAGACGAGATGCTGGGTATCAAAGATGCCTCTATGCTCAAAACGTCTTTTTTTTTTTCAATTCCCACTATTAGTTTACCCTCTTCCTACATATATTACATATTAGCTGATACCCGGCGTGTTGCTGCCACTGAAAAAATAATATTAAGAGCAATCAGTCAATAATTTGCCAATGCTTTATCGAAATAGAATGAACGGTACGACAGTATATCAAATAGGAACAAACAAATAATCATTTCTATATATTAGATACGTGTATTTTTTTAGAATTGTAAAGCTTGGTGTTCTTTCAGGATGGTAATGAAAGAAACTATTTATTATATCTCTTGATTTGCTAAATATTCGTTCAGAATTCTCAAGTTTAATTTTAGAAATCTGATTAAAATATTTTTTTAATGGATTAAACACAGAAAATATATTTGTACCATAAAATCTTTAACATAGTTGAAAAGATAATTGTTTGAAAATTTAGATGATGCGAAATTATTTGTACTATAATATTTTCGGAAGTTACAGCGAAAAACGCTAAAATTTAATAAAAATTTTAATCCATCAGGATTGTTCTCCATAAAAAATTCTCGCACAATCTGTTATAAAGTTGTTATCTCTGAGAATGATTTGCACTGCGTTTCCGTATAATAACTACAAAATATTAACCTTTAACTTGAATTTAACATTTCTACTGAATCTCTTGTGTCACCTCTGCGGGTTATTTAGTGGTTAATCCTTAGTAATCGACGCGGTTTTTTTTTTTTTTTAATTTTTTTTTTCAAATAATTGCATAAGGCCAAAACACCCTCCCGTAGACGTAAGCAATAAACTAATAGGATATGTATGCAATAGGATATGTATTTTGTGAAGGAATAAGAGGCATACAGACAAACATTCATTTTTATTTATGTAAATAGATAATCTTGCTCAATTTTCAACCATTTTCACTTTGTATTCATCCACTCAAATACATTTTTTATAACTTGTAGTGGAGGAGAATCGATGCTAATACAATGTTTTTCAAATATTAGTTCAATAATTTAATTTTTTTAATACTTTAAACAGAGTTTTAGCAGTTTGTAATAAAAATTGAAATCGGCAGGCAATAGCTCAATCGGTAAAATGTAAGGATTTCGGTATTTTTCCAGTGAAGATGAAGAATTTGAGTTCAATTTTTGTAAAAACCATTAATACTTTGATACTTATTATTTTTTTTGATAATTATTTAATAAAAAGTAGCTAAAATATGAAAAAAAAATTCTGTTGACCTAAGTAGAAATTGAATTCAAAATGTTTTACTATATTGCTTGCTTATTAGTAAATTACTCATTGTAAGACTATCTTTTGCAATGGCTGTTATGATTGCGATGATTCTTCATAAATTCTCTATGATTCACAAAGTCAGATACCAAATTTACTATATTTAAGTTATTGCGTTTTTGAGTAATAACATTTAGATTTTTCCGATAGTACGTACTGATAGTCTGTCCTCCTCTGGTTGCATATAACTCAAAATTTGATAGCTGTCTGCAATATAGGTGTTAAATTTATGTACTTAACTTTAGTAATCTAGTTCTCTTGGTTTTGTTGTTACAGTATTAAATAATATTAAAATGGATAGGCCGATTTATTCCGAATGGATTTTATTGAAAAGTTTATAGAAATATACAAATTGTGTGTCAAGATCGTATACCAAATTTCATCTGTTTAGATTAAGTGTTTATCTTTGTCACAGACAAATTGACATTATTCAAAAATTGACTTTTCAAACTCATAGAGGTCTGACACGTGAATATTTGTCGAAATCTGGAGTTTTAATTATTGATTATATCAGTTATAAGTATTTTATCCATTATCATACTTTTTCTATTTAATGTAAACGAAAAAGTGATAAGGATAATGATTTATATATACAGGGCTTTTCAGAAAAAAAACCTTGGAAAAAATGACGGGGTAGATCCGTCACACAACAATATAAATATTGTTTTAAGAGTATTTGAAAAGCATGTAATATCAAAATGTCAAATAATATTATTCTAAATAATAATTATAACTGAAATATTCAAATATGTAAAAAATAAGAAATAAACTCTCGGCGACACAGTAAAAATAATCATCAAAAAATCGAAACTTTTTTATTGGATCATATGATAAATTGAGTTCTTATGCATGTGCCCGCAAAAGTTTAGATCTGTAACTTTATTATTTATTAAGTTATTGAAGAATTTTTGATGTGTGAAGGAGAATAAACAATGTTGCCATGTCCGATTCAAGCACCTGTAAAAGAAGCTAAATTGGGAAAAATATTGCCAATTTACCAAAGGTTTGTATTAAATGGGCTATTAGTGTGATGTATTTATTGCATAGTTCAAAATTCCAATAACACTCTGCCCAGTGTCATTTGGAGCCAATGTTCAAAAGTTGCAACTACATCAATCAAGCAGAATAGCAGAAATAGTAATCAAAATAACAGAAATATACATTTGATACGCGCAGTAATTTTTTAAAGGTGTTAGATTTGGTAAAAGATTTAAAAGGTAGGTAAAGGTAAAAGATTTGTGATTATTTTCGTTAGTTCTGCTTTTAATTTTCAATATGCAAATGCAATTTGTTGTTTCAACAAATTTCTGCCTTAATTCCTTTTAACTTCAAACAATTTAGAATAACTTAAATAATACTTTGAAAAAATTACAGGCAAGTAGGTTCGATTTGTTATGATGATTTAAATGAATAAAAAATGTACATGCAATTTTCTTCACGTTGTGTTTTTGCATACATGCTACACTTCGGAAGTCTAAGGCTTTCTTAAAAATGGAAGTCGGAATGTCAAATGTGTTGTGAATGTTCAGAAATAAATGTTTTATAAAAATTACCTTAAACGTAGATTTTAATTGTTTTAAAAATGTCCAAAATCAAAATGTCTGCATTTTTTGGATTTTTACTGTGTTTTTTTTTTTTAGTAAAAATTTATTTAAACGATTCAATATTGGCAAAAGGAAATTATACTAGCTTTTATGTCGTATAATAATAGCTACCTCGGAACACAATTTTGGTGAAGAATCTTCAAATTTGAAAAAGTCTTAAAATTTAAAAAAAGGTTCAAAGTTTTTCAAAAAATTTAATTTTTTTTTTCAAAAGTAGATTAGAGGAGGGTTTTAGAAAACTATTTTAGATAAAATAAAAGTAAAATATAATTTTAAACATAAAAACTTTTAAAAAATAATTTCTTAGGTAGTGTGTCACATTATTATGAAAAGAAAACGATATTTTTTTCTGGCATAACGGAAAAGCCAAACGGTGATTAATACTCAAATATATTTAAAATAAACATGATGCAATTTTGATCCATGCTGGCTAATACAATCTTTCGGCATTTGGTTAAAAATTTCAAAGATATTTAATAACATATTTAAACCTTAATCAGTCCCTTTTAGAATTTTACTAGCTGGTACCCGGCTCGTTGCTACCACATATGAAATAATTTATGAAATATTGTTTGATTTTGAAATAGTTATCTTCTATACTTATAATAAAGCTCAATGTGTGTGTGTGTGTGTGCGTGCGTGCGTGTTCGTGCGTGTGTGCGTGCGTGCGTGTGCGTGTGTGTGTGTTGGCGCTCTACAGGCCAGACCGTTGGATCTACAGCTACCAAATTTGGTACATATATACCTTAGAGGTCCGGAATGTGCACCTCGGAGCCCGTTTTCCGAATTTTTTGGTAGAATTTGAATTAATTAAAATTTAAGCGAAATTTCGACGTTTTTCCACTATAACTTCCGTAAATATCATTGCACAAACATGATTTTTATATCAATTTAAAGATTAAAAAATTAGCTTTCTAACGGTATCAGTTTTTTTAATTTATAATGTAAACTTCTATTTTTAACGAATTTTTAAAGAAATATTTTAACCAAGTTTTTATCACGTGACTGGATAAACTAAAAGAATGCCGGAATTTCAAATAAAAAAAATTATTATCGCAAAATAAATCTACAGAAATGCAACTTTCAGCATGTGACTGGATAAAATAAAAGAAATATAAAATGTAATATTTTCTTTAAAAAATAAATGCAAAGCAAAGGTTTCTACAATCGTTTGCAATATATATATCATTAACTCAATAAATCTTCTTTATTTACGGTAAACCTGATGGAATTTAGACAGGATATGCACATAGAGCTGGGATACTGATAGAGGGAGTGCAACCCTACTTTCGTGTAGGACAAGATAAAACCACGTGACTGTGGGACAGAATTTGTGTTAGCTGTAACTACATTCTCCGTTCCCCATTATATTTCAATGGCAGATTTTTTCCCGCTTTTAACTGTTGAAATTTAAAACTTATTTAAGCCATGGTTACCTATTGCTGTGCAATTGGATGCAAAGAAAAAGCTTCTAAGGATAGTCCTTTATCATTTCATAGGTATTTACAGTCAACATATTCTGTTTATATCCATTTTGAGTCAATTTAAAATTTCCTAACATCGATCCTCAGTGATTTTGGTATTATAACTCAATAATATTTCATAGTTTGGCTTAGTTATTGTATTGAATTTATTTAACATGTTACTAGGCTTCGTTTAAACTGATGTAACTGCGTTATATTTTGTTACTTGCTTTATTTTAATCTCGAATGTGTTGCAAGCGCTTGGCTACAAGCTTGGCGGTGTTTTTTTCTAGCCAATACAAGTGTTTACATAAACATTATTGACCGATTAGTAATTGTATGTTTATTTTAATGCAAATAAAGTTCTTTAAAATTTCTAATACGTTGTTTCTTTTTAACCACAATTATTGTATTATATCGTGAACAATATTAAATCCAATCTAAATTTTGCAAAACAATTTTTTATGGCATATTTACCTTATAGAACAATTTTTCTTAATAATGCTTTATTAATAAAATCGTGCAATAAAATCTCAATATTTAATTACAAATATAAATTAATAATTAAAATATTTGTAATTTTTATCATTTTTGTTGTTGTTGTTTTTGTGATTTTAATAAGCACTAATTTAACTGTTAATATTCATTTTGTAAAAAATTTTCAATATTTATAATTTATATTGCAAATATGAAAGAAAACATTTTTTAAACAATTAAAAAAAAAGACTTACGTCACTTTAATAATCTGTTTTTAAAAAGCTGTTTTTTATCTGTTTGAGAGAATGATAGAAAGCATTTGAGCATCTAATGTAAAATCTTGAAATGTTTTTAGGCAAAGAAAAGAAATAAAATGTTTATTTAAAGAAGAAAAATAATCACTTTTAATTATTGCACAAAAACAAAGTAAAAAATCTAAATATAATTTAACTCGAATACTTGTGTAAAATATATATATATATAATATAAACTGTTTAGGAAATGAAATAGGATTTATTTTTATAGGTTCGGTTTATATAGGTTATAGGTTATATAGGTTAGCATTTCCGGTCGGTTTAACTGGAAATGAAAACCGACTGGACCCATTGCCGGCAAGCAAAATGTTGCGCTGCAGTTTTTGAGTATGCCAACATTTGCGATATTGCGCCAAAAAGGTGTTCTTACTCCCAGATTTTTCTAAAGTCACATGACTCATGTTGGGTACACTTTTTGAGACAGGAAACAAGCTACTAGCTTCCTCCATTTATATATCAGCTCTATGGATATGCATTGAATTCGCGACTTAATGGCATATTTATGTAATCGTTTGCAATATCTGTATCATTAATTAAATACTTTTTTTCCCTTTCTCGCTTTCTTTAAAAAAACATATTTAATATTTTGGCAACATCATCGAAATTTTTTTTAATATTTAGGAAGCATAACCGATGATTAAAACTAACTGATTTATAAAAGTAAAGAATATTACTAGGAAAAGGTGTACTTTTAGAACTTTCCGTCCATCATCTTAAAGAAAATATTAATTTCAGGTCAATCAATGCCCGGAATTACTTCAAGGCTAGTGAATATGTGATTTAATTAAAAATTTTAGAACGAATTACTCATGGCGATCCAGCTGGTCGCCAAAGGCGACTAGTTTAAAATAAACATGATACAATTTTGATCCATGCTGGCTAATACAATCTTTCGGCATTTGGTTAAAAATTTCAAAGCTATTTAATAACATATTTAAACTTTAATCAGTCCCTTTTAGAATTTTACTAGCTAGTACTCAGCTCGTTGCTACCGCATAAGAAATAATTTATGAAATATTGTTTGAATTTGAAATAGTTATCTTGTTTAATAAAGAACGATACTTCTTTTCTTGTAGGCAAGGAATGCATTCATTTAGTTGAAAGATATATAAAGAAGAAGGGTAAATATAATTTATTCTAGTTTTATTATTCTATTCTACAAACATATATTCATTTTTATATATTAGATTTGTGTATTATTATATAATTGTAAAATTTGGTGTTTTTACAGAATGGTAATGAAAGAAACTTTTTTATATCTCTTGATTCGTTGATATTCGTTCAAAACTCCCAAATTTAATGTTGAAAAATGCCATTAAAATATTTTCCTTTAAAACTGATTAAACATAGAAAACATTTTTATAGCATGAAATCATTAATACAATTGAAAAGATAATTTTTTGAAAACTAAGATGTTACAGAATTATTTGTACTATAACGTTTTCAGAAGTTACAGCAAAAAACGCTAAAATTTTATTAAATGTTTAATTAAAATTTCAAAGTCATAAGATTGGTTACCCTAAAGCTTTTTCGCATACTCTCAAATAAAACTATTACCTCAGAGAAAGACTTACATTCCATTTACGTGCAATTGCTAGACAATATTAACATCTAACTTGAATTTCACGTCTTTACTGAATCCATTGTGTCTCCTTGGCGAGTTATTTGGCGGTAAATCCTTATTAAATAGATGCGGTAATCAGATCGAAAAATTTTTTTTATTCTTCAGATGATTGTATTATACCTATAACATTCGTGTAACTGCAAGAAATATGCTGTCGCAGTTTTCTCTGAATCGGAGGAGCGGTATGGCAACGCTTTAGAGACATACAGACACATATTCATTTATATATATATAGAATAATAATAATACTGATTTTGTAATAAATGCTGACTCATGCTGCATTAAAATATCACCTATGACAGTTTCATTAAGTAATATTTCAATGGTTTTTTGTCTCATGATTGAATGGAATAGGAACACCTTAATTCAAATGCCACAATATTTTATAAATTAGATTAATTAAGTTGCGTTTTTGAATGCGTTCCGCTTAAACTGCGTATTACCATTAGCAGTGTCGATGACATAGCTCTTTAGAAAAAAAGATAAACGTAGAATTTCAAACCGTTGTACTGGATTTCTCATTACGAAATGATATCAGAGAAATCCCATTGTTCTTTGAATCAGTTTACTGAGAAATATTTTGTTATCTCCATAGAGTGCTTTGTTAATAAAATGTGATATCTCGAAATTCCTGAAAACGTTATAAACTGTGAAATTTACGATTAGTTCTGTTATTACTTGGTTCAAATGAAATATGTTTTTCATCACTGAATTGTAACTACACAGTCAGAAAGTTAAAAAAAAAGAAATTAAGGACATATTAACATAATATATTTCATATTTCCCAAATATTAAATCAGATATTTCGTTTTATAAATGTTGATAAATATTTATCAATAACAGTGACTGGAGGTGTGTCACACACGCATAATTTCAGTTTCGAATTTGAAAGTGAAAGTTAAGGGATAAATTACACACATTTTTTATCATGTGATGAAAATCAGTTAACACCGTATCTGATTATGCTTTCATTTGTGCTTGAATATGCTTTCAGTATGGCTGGTTCTCCTGAATTCACTTTTGTGTGGCGAATTAAAAATTTTAGTTTTTGTAACCAAACGAGAGACAAAAACTTAGACAGCCCTAAATTTACTGTGCATTCCATGAAAAACACAGAATGGTTCTTGCGTGTGTATCCTAGAGGTCGAATGTTCGATTGCTACGTTCCTTGCTTTCTCAGAAGAACCGATTCTCCTGATGGACCACAGAATGTTGAGATTGATTACATTCTAACAGTGATATCTATTGATGGATCAGTTATATTTCTGAGAGAAATTACTGGACACACTTTCGAAAGAGGCACTGGTTTCGGATTTCCAGATTTTGTAAGACGTGAAGACATCTTGGAAAATAAAAGTTTATGTTTGCCCAAAGATACTTTGACTATAAAATGCCAAATGTGGATGCACGACAACGATGCGACCACTTCTACATATTGCAGTGGTTGCACTCATATTGGATTCGATACAAGATGCTATACATGGACAATCAAAGATTTTACCATCAGGAACTGGAGGCAAAGGTTGACAATACCAGTCATGACTGCATCAAAATCACTGCCGGATTTAACCATTTCTTTCTTGTTGAATGCTTTTGATGATTATCTCCACATCTTTATCTCAAAACCCAACAACAAAGACGAAGAAGGTCAGTTCGTGAAATGTGAAATAACTGTCCTCGATTCTGAAGGAAATCCACGAGACTCGAAGAAAGAAGAACACATATTTGTGCCTCAAGAGAAAGAATGGGAATTCCCTTTATTTATAAAGAAGTTCAAACTGACACGGAATTCTGAAGTATATTTACCAAACGATATGTTGACCTTGAGATGTAAATTTGATATATCTGCTGGAGTTGTGGCAGAAAGAATTGAAGAGTTAACTTGTGGATTAACAACCAAAAGTCAAAACAGTGCGACATCTGAAGATTTCAAAAGTGTGCACAGCAAAAATCTCCATAGCTTAAAGAATGATATCCATCGTTTGTATATAAAGCAACAGCTCTGTGATTTGATGCTTAAAACACATAATACAAGTATTCTCGTGCATAAAGTTGTTGTCTGCGCAAGATCACCCGTTATTAACGATTTGGTGGAAAACAATGCAACTGTCAAACATACTGGTATCGTAGATCTTTCCGATATAGATTCGAAAACTTTAAATAGAATGATTACATTCATGTATAGCGACAATTTAGAACACATGACGAAGGAAAATGCCGAGCACTTATACCTAGCAGCGGAGAAATACAAAATATATTCTCTGAAAGAACTGTGTTCGTCAATCATCACTGCGAATCTTTCCGTAGAAAATGTTTGTGACACATTGGCATTTGCCGAGCAGCATAAAGATGCGAACATGAAAATGGCATCTCAAGAATTTATTTGTGAAAATTCAGTAGAGATATTTGTGTCAGCCAAGTGGAAGCGGTTCATGGTGGAATGGATTGAACTGGCTGGAGAAACGATGCATCAGGTGTGTTTAAAGAAGAATTAAGATGTTATGGATTATAACAAATTGATATGTAAGAATTTTTGTCTTTAATTTTGTAGAATATTTCTTATTATAAAATTGGTTTTAAATGACTCGCTGCTTATAAAAAAATTAGTGGAAGATTTTGTCAAAGAGCAGATATTTATTATCGTATTATAATGTAAACTTTTTAAATTTAAATGTTTTAAAAAAATTGTCATTGAATTTCTGACCATTATAGTTCAGTATGGAATAGTATTTTTTTATAACAATGCATTTTTTAAATAAAATTCTCTAAAAGATTTTGCTCACATTATGGAATAAAATTTTGTTTTAAGTGACCAATTAATTGATATTTGTGCTATAAAGACATTAAAATAGTGTATTTTCATCAGATTATACGATAGTACAATATTTCAGAATTGAAATAAATTCCGAAATAACAGAAAAATTGAAATTTCCTTCTTATGGACATGAAATTAATCGTTTAGTTAAATATAAATAATTGTAATATAAGTGAACAAGTCAAACAGAAAAAAATTAAGGATTATTTCATATTTTTTTTAATTAAAAATTTAATAACTCACTATAGTCTTCTTTTTTTAAGAAATTGTATTTCTATTTTCAAAAACTATGACTTAAAATCTATTTCATTTGTCCAGGCATGAAAAAAAAATTATTTCATTTGAAGTTGTGAAGTTTATCAAGCAAAACATTTTAAAAATCAATTTGTCCAAACTGAAATAATTTACTCAATTTAAGTTTTTTCATTTAAATTCCATTTTTGAAAGTAACAATGTATTTATAAAGTAATCAAAAATATGGCCTTAATTCCTGAACGGTACAAATTGTATAAAATTAAAAATTGAAATATTGAAAGTTATATTTAAATATTCTTGCACTAAAACTCTCAAATGAATTCAAATAATATTTTTACATACTTTGTACGGAAAATTACAAACTAAGAAAATTTCCCTTTTAATTACATTTTAAATCTACATGAATAGTTAATAACTATCAGATTAAAAAAATATTGATTGAATGAAAGGTAAACTTTCCAAAGCACGTAAAAAATAGTTAATTTAAAAAGATTAAAAGTCTTTTCTTCCAATTATTCCATTTTAATACCAAAAATTAATTCAGAAATAATATGTTTTAGGAATTCAATCATAATTAAATTTTTATCATGGGCATATGATTAAGAAAAGTAATTTCTTTGTTCTGTGGAAATTTAAGCGTATACCACTTCTCTTCATTAATGTGGATGATTCATCTGATTGATTAAATCTTCAATCAACTTTGAGAAATATACATTCCAGTTAGATTATATGAAAACAATTTTTAAATGATGATTGAAACATTTCCTAAAAGCAATTTTTAAATGATGATTGTAACATTTCCTAAAAG
>JAPMOQ010065220.1:0-22603 GCA_026543055.1 Argiope trifasciata | reverse complement strand
TGCTGGGGGTATGAGTTGAAAAAAGAATTCAATGGAAATTCATTAAATAGAATATTTTATTTTACAGAATTGACAGTCATTGGTTTAAAGTTATAAAACAATAAATTAAGAACCATCGAATTTTCAGTGGCGTTTGCACATTCTAAACTGCCAAGGAAAGCTCTGCAGACCTTTTTTTTTTTCTTTCTGCTTCATTTATCCCCCACGGAAACAGATACCTAGCTCATCGCAAAGACATCCCTAGGGATTCCTTTTTTTTTATCGCTGAGCGATTCTTTCACCCGTCCAATCAGGTGGATTAACATGCCGTTGTTTTTAGAAATAGAAAGGTCATTCTTCAGCTCACAATCTCGACTAGTCGTAATTGAGAGACTTAAGTCTCTCTCCAAGAAGACCTCGCTGCTTCATTAATTATTGTTTACTCCCTCCCAAACACAGTAGCGAACTTCTTCAAGTTTCTGGAACTTTCTTTTTTATTTTTTTTTATCGCAACTGAAAATAAACAGATAGAGTTGTGGACAGCTCTAACAAGGAAAGGAAGCTAGTTGCGCCTGGAATGTCGCATAATCTAGGTCAAAAAACAAGCTATTATCAAAGCGACCCTTAACAGATGATACACAGGGTGATTCATAATGAATGGGACAAACAGAAACATGATTGTGAACGTTGTCATTAATATATTTAGAAAATTCAAATTGACCTCAAAACTACATTTATTCAAGTGTGTAGACAAATGTCTACACGGTCATCAAGCTCCTGCCCCACTCGTGATAGCATATCCCCTGTGATGGAATTCAATACTGCAGTTATCCACTGTTTCTTGCATAAGCAGTCGGAATCCTAGAACTGCTCATTCCATCTGCTTATGTGATGCCGATGTGGTGGTTCTTTATGAAATTCCGTATTGCAATGTCTTTGCACAACAATGACCGAGGAGGTTTTGGCATATTCGGAAACGCAGTACGCTTTCTCCTGCATGGACGACATTTTGTTTAACAGCGCCTTTAGTGGCAAGTTCGTCATTCGATGATTTTTCCCTGTTGCCAAATAAAACTTGTATAATTGTAGTTGCGGAATAAATTTGTTTCGGCTGAATAAATCTATTAGGGCAGTCACACTGCGCTATTCTTTTTGACATTCATTATGAATCACCCGGCATAGAGGGATGCACTTTCGGCATCCTGGCATAGGGGTAACGTGCCATCCCCTTGATCTGGGTGTCCGGGCTCGAGTCCCGGCTCGGGCATGGTTGCTACTCTGTGTTCTGTCTGTGAGATGTGTGAATGAGCCCCCTGTAAAAAGGGGTCGTGCAAGCGAATGTGTGTGTCCCCTTCATTTAAGCTGGAAGTGAGACTCCTGCCCTCTGGGTGCTCAGGGGTCTTTACCCTCAGATGCTACTGCACCCCCTTTCCATGGAAACACGGACACGACATCATCATCAGCTATGCAAAGTAATTATGAAGTATGCATTATCTCAACTGCAGTCAATATAATGGATATAGAGTCAAGCTATTCCACTGGAAAGAGATAGAATTGTTTAAGAATAACATTTGAGAAATAAAATGACTCACCATGTATGGTGATCAAATAAAGTTTAAGGTGTGGATTTTTTAATAGCTATTTCAAACTATGGTTTTTAAATGTATTATCAATTATAATATAAAACACTGTAAGTACAACAAAATCATTTGAAAATATATTTTGAGAAATAGAAAATTTGTTGTAAATTTGAATGAAACGTTACCAAAACGGTGAACACTCTACACAAAATGGTAATGCAATAATCTTGTTTTCCTTTGTACGTAAATGATAGAATATAATGATGAATGAAATGAACCAAAATCAAAGAAAAATAATGAGTTGCAAAGAAGTGATGGGTAAAAATATACGTATATATGCCTTTTTGCCATAAATACAGCTCTTAATTTTTCAGAAAACACCACTAAATGAAAAAGCATTTCATCAACAATCAAACTTTTGGTTCATTTCATTATTCACATCATTTAAAACTTGCACTAAAATTTTTATGCGAATACCTCTATTAGTTTTTGAGATATCGTGTTACCGGTGGATAATTTTTATGAAAATGAAAGTTTTGAGAAAAGGGAAGTTAATGACAAATTTTAGTTGCAAAATACGTTCCCCTGGATGAACGGTCAGGTCTTCCTCTTCCCAAAAAAGATAAATTGTTTTAGAAAGAGGAAAGTTAGAACTACAAGAAATAGCAATAAAAAAATCACCAATAACCAATGTTTTTAACGTAGTCGGATGTTTTAAATCTGTCTTCTGTCGGCAGATATCCTACCAAAACGATTTGATGTGAAAGAATGAAAAAAGAGAAATTCACTAATAATTAGAAGGTTTGCCTTAAAATAGTTCTTGTGAAATTTCAAAATGTAAATATTCTGAAAATGCTAAGTTTTAAGGATATTTCAAGTAAGCAAATTATTTCCCTAGAACTTAA
The DNA here is from genome assembly GCA_026543055.1 of Argiope trifasciata. Lineage (NCBI taxonomy): Eukaryota > Metazoa > Arthropoda > Arachnida > Araneae > Araneidae > Argiope > Argiope trifasciata. The sequence goes on along the minus strand of JAPMOQ010065220.1, from coordinate 20,139 downwards.
CTGCTTTTAATATCAACTCAAAATATGAGTATTTAGATTCTATAGATTTCATATCTGTACCTTGATTATACGAGGGGTGAGTAAAAAACGTTTACAAGGCAAATGAAAAAATTTTTGTTAACAATAGACTCAGGATACAAATCGTAATTAAGAGACATATGTAGCAGTCATTTCTCTATGTAATCACCAAACCTGTACAGGCATTTATCTTATACCTGGACCCATTTCTTCAACTCGTTTGGGTTATAATTAGATCCTCGTCTACTGAGCCAGTTTTGGACACCTTTTTGAACAACACCGTCTGATATGAAACTTGATTAGGATTAGTGCTTCTTCAATATTGGATAAAGGAAATAGTCACTGGGAGCCAAATCCAGACTGTGTGAGGGGGAGGCTCTAGACCTTTCAAATGTAAATTTTCTGCGATCTCTCTGTTCGCTTCAAATGAAAGACACCCTTTTTCAGCAATTTGCCTGTGATTGTACGATGGGGACACATTCTTGGCCCATAGAAATCGTATCACGGCTTGCACCTTTGTGCGAGATCACTTCTCTAGATACCTGGCATCACTGTCGCTGTTTCACGTCTCAGTACTAACACTATCTGCTCAAACGACCAGTCTAAGGCAGCTAGCGCCATCTGTCTCCACTCTGGATAACAATATTCCCATCCACAATTTCTACTTCCCAAATGCTGCAGCTAGTAAACATTTTGGGGGGGAGGGGATCACCCTCGTATATTGGGTTCATGTCAACTCGTTCAAATGAATGATTCGATGATTGCGCTAAAAGTTTTAACTGCTGAACCTTGATGCATTTCAATAATTTTAATGCTCATTATTATTAATAATAATAATATGTTTGAATAAAGTTTGTATTATCAAGAAGTCTAGAAATAAATGTTATAATGAATGCACATATATTGCATCTAATTTTGCTGTTATGGTGATGACCAATATGGGAAATAATTGAAATTCTGTTGGTTTTTGTATCGTTAGAGACATGCAGTTAAATACTGTTGTGCACGTTATCGAATATTACTAATCACTTCATTATGCCATAATGAGATGTTATTTTTGAATTCTGCAGCACGAATTGTTGATTTAGAAATTTATTTTGGGAAATACAAAATTTCATTTGGGTTTATACTACATGCTTTTGAATTGATTACTTGGGCAACACAAACGAATTTTTTCTCTAAAGAGGGGCGCACTATCGATGGATGTGATCATATATTTATGTACATCGAGACGAATTTGCTATTGTAACGAGCCTGTAATTTTGTTTCCAATTACAAATGATGCCAAGCATGAATGAAACCTCTATATTGGAAGGTGCCATCATGAGTGATGCCAGAGCTTGGCGACAGACTTGGCAACCCATTTGCTTTCTCACGACGAGTTTGGGGACAAAATGGATAATATTAGAAAATTTGAGAATTTTTCAATCCGTCCATTAGGAGCAGAGATAAGCCTGATTGGTCTAGAAGCTTCTAGGCCAATCAAAGCATCTCCTGGGAACTATAAAAGGTCGGCACTCCAGCTGCTAGGAGTCGTGGATAGTAGTCGGGAATTGAGTAGTAGCCAGCTGTCTGAAATAGTGAGTCTGCAGTTAAAACAAAAAGACACAGAAGAGCGTTTCTTCCGTTTCGAGAGACCGTAGAGCGATGCTCCAAGGATACCCTCTCCTGCTGAATCTTGTCTGGCTGCTTTGTTTGCTATGGACGGTGTTACTACCGGATTTCTAACTGAGGGTCTCTGCTGTTGCAGCGTGATGTTGTGCATTCGTCTCGGCTGTACATATTTGTCATCTTTCTGCTGTCCTGTCTTCGTATAAATAAACATCATCAACAAATAAACATCTTTCCTCATCATCTTCGTATAAATAAACATCATGTTTTTCTATTAGTGGACGGTTCAATGCGTTCTCACGCCATATACCTACCACACAAACGAGCCCGGCAAAGTTGCAATAAATAGCAACATTATGATCTTATTGTTAGACTCAATAAAAAGAGAGAAACATCAGTATAAATATTGTTACGAACCTGTAATTTTGCTTTCCTGCACTAATAATGTCATCGTAAGGAAGACAGATTTACAGTCATCAGTATTGGTGCCAGGATGTGACGTCAGAGATCCCATTGCTTGGCGACCATTTGGCCACAAAATGGATACTACCCGAAACATCGAGAATTTTCCCGATCCGTCCATTAGGAGCCGATATGCATCCAGAATTCACTTGATTGGTCCAGAGTATTTTAGCCCCGCCTTCCGCTGCTATATAAGGAACCATCAGAAGTTGGAGAAGTGAAGCTGAACGGTCAGCTGTTGAATCGAGAAGGCCTGAATAGAGAGGACTTGAAGAGCAGTCGAAGTGCGGCGGTGGTCGACCGAGTAGTCCTAAATAGAGAGGTCTGGTATGGTGAACCTGAGAAGACCTGAATAGAGAGGTCTTCGATTGAAAAGTCTTAAGCGGAGGAATCGCAACGGGAAATACCGAAATATCAGCAGAGTGTTGGTTCGCTGTGTACAGTCGTCGGGAACGGAGCTGTCCCGAACTGAGGAGTAGTCCCGTTGTGCTAAGTAGTGAGTTGGCAGCAAAGGCAGGAAGAGACAAAGGAGTCGTTTCAGTCTATTCGGGAGAGACCTACGTGAGCGTAGACAGAATCTCTTAAAGATTCCCTCTCCTGCTGAATCCTGTCTGGCCGCTTTGTGAGCTGTGGGCGTTGTCACTACGGAATTTCTGCCTGTGGACTACTGTTGCTATTGTGCGCTACAGTCTGCTGCCGAATATTGCTATGTGCTGTCCATTGTTTTCGTCTCGGCTGTATAAAGTTATCTTCTGTACATAGCTGTGCTGTAAATATTTGTCTTCCTTGTGTTGTCTTGTAAATAAACGTTGTCTGTGTTGTGTCTTCTACTAAAGGACTGATCATTGTGCGTGCTCATCTTTTCACACCGTACACACCCACTATATAAGGAAACGAACCCGACGGACTAGTAGGATAGGAAATCCGTAATAATATTTTAAAGATACTGATTAGTAAATATTTTCTTTTGCTGTCCTGATTCTCGACATATAACAGGGTAAAATTGCTCAGGTGACTTTTTTAAACTTCTTTAGCAATGATTAATTAAAATATATTTTATTAAAATGCAACATAATGCAATTATATCATGGTTTTCCTTTTTTCCATCAAAAGTCATTTCCTAAGAACTGAAAGATTGAAAAAAAAACCATAAGATACATTTTTCTCTGTCTCCACTTAAAAAAAGGAATATAACTTATTGTAATGAGACGAATGTTCCTCTTCATTTCAACTTCTTTTTCTTTAGTTTTATTATAATTGTTATTATTTTAAAGCTAAATATAATTTTTAGATTGTAATGGAATTTATGTTGAGTAAGAAAGTACTTTCATGAGTTTGATGCGTGCTTAATTTCATTTGAAAATAATTATTACATTTTACTGTTATCTTTATTTTATACGTGATACAGTCACAGCAATAGAATTTTTTAAAATATCCAATTTTGAATTCAGTTTAAATGGAGGAAACCTTAAGCATATCCAATTTTACCTGTTTGAAAGATATCTCTCCATTATGTAATTTGCCATCTCCGTTTAAGAAGATCGTATTTGTCATATTTCAATTCTTCATCAAAACTAGCTGGTATCCGGCTCGTTGCTGCCGCAGAAAAAATAATTTGGGAAACATATTTTGGAATTTGAAAGAGTTATCTTGATTAATTAAGAATGATAGGAAAAAAAAGATATATGTATTCTTGTCGGCAATGAATACATTCATTGAAATTGAAGGATATATAAAGGAGAAGCATAAATAGCATATTTATTCTATTTTCATTATTCTATTCAACAAACAAAAAATCCTTTTTATATATTAAATTTGTGTATTCTTTAAAAATCGTAAAGCTTAGTATTCCTTCCGAATCGCAATGTAAAAAAAAACTATTTATTGTATCTCGTGACTCGTTTCATATTAGTTCAGTATTCTCAAGTTTAATCTTATACTATAATACGAGGAATGGTTGCCAAGTCGAAAATCGCCCCAGAATTAATAAACTCCAGTAAACTTGGGGGTCTGGGGTTTTTGGCCACGAGGAATCGATTGGCGTCGGTTTTGAAGCGCTTCGGTCGAGCAGTTTGGAGTTACAGATAGGATATTTTCAAACTTTATTAGTTCGCCATAATGGCTAATAGGTTTCAAGCGGTAACGTGGTCTCTTCCATCTATAGCCAATAAGGCGAACTAATAAAGTTTCCAGAAGATGATCCGGAACTGATCTCGAAATGGATGATCCATAACCCGTGTGGTGATATGAACCCAAGCGCTCCGTGCATGGTCAGCAAACATGGAAGAGACCAGTGCAGATGGTGATTTCCAATGGAACATCAAGACATGACATCGCTGGTGGACGAAGAAAAGCCGAGGTATCTTTTCACCAATGGTTTCACAAATTTTCTTATGGCATGTATTGTTTTGATAAATCACAATTGAAAATTTAAATCTTCGAGTTAGCTTCGATACCTGTTTTCTCCGAGCGGAGCTCGGTCACTCGCTGGTGATAAAAAAAATGTGATTTAAATATTTTGTTTTAAAATTGATTAAGTATAGAAAATATATATATACCGTAAAATATTTAATATTATTGAAAAGATAATTTTTTAAAAACTAAGAGAATGCAAAATTATTTATACTATAATATTTTCGGAAGTTACTGCAAAAATTGCTAAAATGTTATTAAATGTTTAGTTAAGATTTCAAACCTGTAGGACTGGTTCCCCTATAATTTTCTCGCACGCTCTCTAACAAAACTGTTACCTCGAAGAGCGACTTACGCACAATGCCTCAAAATGTTAACCTCTCGCTTGAATGTAGCCTCTTTACTGAATCTGTTGCGTTTCCTTAGCGAGTTATTTGGTGGTTAATCCATGGTTAATAGATGCGGTAAATAGATCGGAAAATATTTTTTATACTTAACATGATTGTATTATGCTTATAGCCTTCGCGTAAGTGCAAGTAATAAGTTCTTAAAGTTTCATCGGAATCGGATGGCTGGTAAGGCGGCGCATAAGAGGCATACAAATATTCATTTTAATTCGCATAGATAACACGTAAATAAAATAAAATAATTATTTTTTAAGCGTATTTACAGATTTTATATCACGCGCTTTCTTAAATTTGCATTCAAATATTCCTTGGGAATAGAATTACTACTTTCAAATATACATAAAATATGATCATTAATTCGCTCAATAACAATGCATCCACTCTTGTACTGAAAATTGTACCAGTGACATTACGTTACCTAGTTAATTTGCATCAATATTTGTCTAAATATCAGGATTTTTTGAAAAGTTAAAGTAAAATTTGATTTTTTTTTCCAAAATTATAAAACATTTGACTTGCAACGTAACTTAGTTCATAATTTTGTTTCCAGGTAAAGTTAATCTACTGGTATCTAATATGAAGTAAACATGATAGAACTAGAATTTGTTATCATAGCTTCTAACATTCTAGAAGAAATTAATTTGATAAGTACTCCTTTTGAGGGACATCAGCTGTTTGGTAAATTGGAAGAAGCTATATTAAAATTTGCTTTAACTATTGATCGAAAATATCAACACTGAGTGTATTCAAAAGTACTGTAATTTTACCATATCACATTTTTTTAATGAAAGGAACAGTCTAGGGAGAAAAATTTCTTAATTCAGGAAGAAAATGTGATTGAAAGATGAAGGAACTCATTTTTTTTCTAATCCCAACATTTTTTTCCCTAAACTACATAAAATAATAATAGTTCAGATATTTAATACAAAACAGAAAATATCTAATATTCATTCTTATAATATGTAAATAAGTCTTAATATATTTTCGATAATTGCAAATCTAAATGTCAAGTATTATTGCAAGGATTTTTATTAGAAAAAATAAAAATATATCAATTTTGGTGTAAGGGAATCAATTTCTCATAAATATCTATCCAACTCTCCTTGTTCTAATCACTTCCGTTCTTATCACGACTTTTTAAAAACCAAGTTTTAGTTTTAATAATTGTCATTTTTTAAAAAAATTATCCCTTTCTTGAATTATGATACCTAATATCAGTCTTCATATAGTCAGCCTCAATAAATTTATAAAAATATACATTTTTTTTAAATAATTTGTCATCAACGATAATAGAAAAATAGAGATTTTTAATGCCATTTCAACTTTTAATAAATATCTGTCGAAAATTTACTTCTATAAATATAGCTTTGATGGAGGCACAAAACATCTACTATTTCGTACAGATTATTTCGATGTATAAATGATTGTATTTTATCAATGTTTTTATAGCTATGATTATTTGAAGGAAGCAACATAATGAAAAAGTATCATTCTTCATAAAATGAATTTTTTTTAAAAAAACTGAAACTAGAGTTTTTAGTGAAAGTTCTTCAAGAAAAATCCTTAACTCGAGAAATATTCCCCAATATGGACAACATCTTGGTATCATTTGAAAGCTAAAGGATTTTAGAGCAGTTATTAAAGAGAACATTTTAGAGCAATAAAAAATATTCGATGTTTTGAACGATTTTCGAAGTTTAAAGTATGTGCACACACCTTAATTACAAAAACTATCTCAACCTTTTTCCTTTGAAACTACCTCGGAAATCAATAAATGACCTTTTTTTCACGAGAGAATCCTGTTAATCTGAATTTGATCCATTCCAAGTAACTGATCCGTTTCCCGCGCGTTGCTGCAAACTAGACGGATTTTTTTTTCATTGAAACATTTATAAAAACCCCGTGCACCACAAAGTATCACACGGGGCTTACAGAAGTAAGTATTCAACACATAACAAAAGAAAATAAGAAAATGTAACAGTTATGAAGGATTAATATAAGAATAAAATAAAATAAGAAAATTTAACTGGTGTCAATAATGAATTTACAAAAATTTCCAAGAGCACTTCTGGTGGAAACGAGTGGATGAAAATCTGGAGGTATATTTATATGTATGGCTCGGAGAGCTAGTCTTAGGTTCTGTCTTGCTCCAGAAAACTTGGCACATAGGAAGAGCACATGTTCAACATTTTCCAATTTAACAACCACAGGTAGATGATGGAGGCAAATTCAATTCATATAGATAGCTTTTAAAGTTGCCATAGACCAGTGAGAAATTGGGCTATTCTATAAGTTGTATAAAAAAATGGCATGACAATCTCTTATTTACTTTTTGGGGAAAATTACTTCGTTGGGCTCCCTTCATTTGAAAGGAGGTATTCCTTATTCCAACCGATTGATGGTCCACTCACGAATCGTGACATTTTTTCTCTCCTGCCAGAATATCCCGACCATTCTCAGCAGCCATCCAAAATGGATGACCTCTTTCTCTCCGGCCAAACAAACAAGAAACACTGATGCATTGACACACCCTTTCCCCTCTCGACATACAGTGGACCATTCTGCATGAGGTATTCTGGAGCATGAGATGGCCTGATTGCCAAATATAGGGATGGCACACATTTATGGATGAGCATGTCATTTTTTTCTAAAGAAATGTTTCATTGGTTACAGACGTCCGATCAAATAATTTTGGTCTCTGATTATTGGGAAGATAGTTAAACTAAATACTAACCCCTCAGAATTCTTCATTTATTATGAAAAAATATAATTTGCATTGTGTAGATGTTAATGTTTTAAATGTATGAGTCATTCAAATGAAAGTAACATTAATGTGACTTCTGTTGTGGCAAAGAAAGTTCTAAAGAGATGTCTTTTGAGGTATAGGCGTGCCGTCAAATAATTTTGTCCGGTGATTGTTGGGAAGATAATGAAACTAAATACCAACAACTCAAAACTATATATGTGCTACGAAAATAATATATTTTGCACTGTATAGAAGTAAATGTTTTAGTTATACATGTAATTGAAATGAAAGTAACATGAGTGTGACTTCTGTTGCTGCAAATTAAACGACAAATAACTTTCGTTAGGATTGTAAGATGTTACTTTTAGTAGAATGTAAGCTGAATGGGAGTCATCTGCTAAACGGTGTCTAAGCGATGAAAAACATGTTTAAATTAGTAAGAGACAGCTTTTTCAATAGTTAAATGTCTCAATCGCGTTCCATATTTCCAAATTTTCATTTATGGCATTTTTTACTTATGTTGCTTGTTAATCATCTTGAGGTAATAGGGAGATGACTTAGTTAAAAGTATCAGATTATTTTGCCTTTGATTTAACACTGTAACTTTGACGAAAGTTTCAACTTACTGCTCCCCTCAGGGGCCCACCTCCTTTAGGTGGGTACGGGTGTCCCAATCCCGAGGTACCCAGGGATCTTTCATTCTTTTTTTTCCCTTCCCCCCTATTTTTTTTTCTCTTCTTACTCTCCCCGCTCTCTCCTCCCCTTTTTTCTCTCTTCATTTTTCCATCCCTCGACGGTAAGCGAGGGAGCTCTCCATGAGAAGCTGTAGCCTCTCTGTTTGCTTCTTGCTTCTCATGGACAGTCAAAAACCCCACGTGTTAGCCGTGCGTGGCGACCCATCAGACGGGTGGTACATTTCGGTCCCTGATGTATCAATCGGCTGGTATCCCAGACATTTGACTGGGCTGCTCAAGGGGATCAAGCGAAGGGGTTACTCCTTGGGCTTGGCGTTAAGGGTGGTCACTGTCCCCGGGGGTAACTCTCAGCGTATAGGTTCCGGCTAGCACCATGGTAAGTGCCGAGGCTGGGATTGTCTGGAGCCGGTGGCTGCCATCCCTTGTTGGGCTCCGTGGTGGGCGGTGCCGTCGGGCCCGAATTTTTCTAAATATCGCATGGGTTTTTTAATGATCAACACAGTAATGCTTTTTTAAAATTTTTTATAGTTTTTTCTGAAAACAATGATTTGAAGAACATTTCCCCCCTTTTGATTCATAAAAGTATCTCTTCACTTGTCGGCGAAGTAAAATCAATTAAAAAACTAAACAGTGGAAAACTTCTAATCGAAGTCATGAACATGAGACAATCAGAAAATATATTGAAACTAGAAAAAATAGGGAATATAGATGTCAAAGTCACTCCACATCGTACACTCAATCATTCCAGAGGCGTTATTTCTGAAAGCGAATTTCAAAAAGATCTGGAAGAAGATATACTAGAATGTCTGAAAAGCCAAAAAGTCATTGCAGTCCGTCGAATTACAGTCAAAAGAAATGGTCAGAACTTTCCAACAAAACATCTTATCCTTACATTTGACACACCTGTATTACCAAAATCCGTTAAAATAGCTTATATAAACTGCCCAGTTAAACATTTTATTCCTAATCCACTACGCTGCTTTAAATGTCAAAAGTTTGGCCATACAATAACGGCTTGCTGAGGAAAACAAATCTGTGCACGTTGTTCTATTCCAGATCACGAAAGCAACTCTTGCAATTCTACCGTAACAAAATGCCACAACTGCGATGGTAATCATCCATCGTATTCCAGAACATGTCCTCATTTTAAGCAAGAAAAAGAAATCCTGACAGTTAAAATAACAAAAAACCTCTCTTTCCCAGATGCTCGAAAAATAGTCATGGACAGAACACCCAAACCAAATCTCTCTTATGCATCTGCACTTAATTCCTCCGTCCCTCCTTCCCAACAAACAACCTCTGCCATAAATAATCCTACATCAACTACAGCAAAAACTCCTGTTAATAATGAATTAATAACAATTAAAAAAAGTGACTGGCTTGAACTTCTTGCAATTAAAAAATCTTGGGAGAATGCCTCATCCTCCCCTGCCATATCACAGGCAACTACTAGTTCAACTCCTGTGCAAGAGATTCACCCAAATCCACCTTACCCAACTATTATTAATGATAAACAAGGAAATACATTCCCAGTTTCTAAAAATAATTTATTAGATGAAAAAATGGCATCAAATAAATCTTCAAATAATAATATATCCTTATCAACAAAAAACAATTCTTCCCTGGTAAATACGAATGCAAAAAGTACTCGGGAAAATAAAAAAATGATGAAGAAGTCAAATGATAAGGAGAAAATAAAAGAATCCAAATCTACCAAACGTGCTCGACTACTAGCCAATAAAAGAGATCAAAATATCGAAAGTTCTGCAAATCGATCACTCTCCCAACAAGACTTTTTGAAAGATTCTCGAAAGAAAAATCCAAATGATGATTGTGAAGATAGTGACTCACTTCTTAAAGTTCATCCATCTGAAGATGATATGTCCACCAGTGAGGTTGATGATTCCTTGCTCCCTCTGTAGTCATCCGCTTCTGACAGTTTTTACACTTTTACTGTTTTAGAGTTTTAAATTTATGGCCGCATTTATTTCCTGGAACTGCAGAGGGATTTTGAACAAGTCTTCAGAACTTAGAGACCTTATTTATAAATATCAGCCAACCTGTATTGCACTTCAAGAGACATATCTTAAAACTGATAAAAATAATATTTCTAATTACCAAATTTTTAGCAAACATCATATGCAAAATAGAGCTTCTGGTGGCGTTGCAATTCTTACAGCGAGTAATATCCCATCCATGCCTTTGACTCTGAACACTAATCTTCAAGCAGTGGCAATCCGAGTTCAGATGCAATCCCTGATCACTGTTTGCAGTCTCTACTTGCCTACCAACGAAACAGTTATTCAAACAGATCTGAATATCTTGATTTCTCAACTCCCATCTCCATTCATTATTTTGGGAGATTTCAATGGTCATAACACTTTATGGGGCAGCTGTAATTCAAATGCACGAGGTCAACAAATCGAACAACTGCTTGTTGACCATAATTTATGCCTTTTAAATACTGATGAAAAAACACATTTTCATTTACCAACGCGAACATTCCATTCAGTCGATCTGGCTATTTGTTCTCCAGCACTTCTGCCTTTTTTAAATTTAACTGTTGACAATGATCTTTATAATAGTGACCACTTTCCTTTAATTATTACAGATAGTAGACACAGTACTACTGGCTCTTACCATCCCCCTAAATATGTCTTAAATGCAGCGGACTGGCAGAAGTTCACCTCTCTGGCTAATATTGATTCTCATATAATTAAATCTTCAACTATTGAGGAAGCATTAAATCATATTGTCAATACTATAATACACGCAGCAGACAATTCTTTTCCAAAAACGTCTGGCATTCGAAGAAAACAAAACAAGCCCTGGTGGAATGCCGACTGCCAACAGGCATACAAAAAACAGAAAAAGGCCTGGAGTATTTTCCGAAGACATCCCACCACACAAAACTTTATCTACTTTAAAAAGGCCAGAGCAGAATCCAGAAAAATTCAACGACGCAGTCGAAGAATTTCTTGGCGAAACTTTGTCTCTAATATCACCTCTAAAATATCCAGTCGCCATCTGTGGAACAAAGTAAAAAGAGCTTCAGGTGTTTCTCACACTAATAGTGTTTCTATTTTAGTTCATAATGAAAATACAATTTCATCCGTAAAAGATATTGAAAATTGCATTGCCGCAACTTTCGCTAATACTTCTAACAGCCAAAATTGCACTCCTGAAATTTTGAATTACAAAAAAAATGCAGAAAAACAAAACTTAAATTTTAATTCTCGGACTACTTTGCCGTACAACTGCGATCTAACGTTTCTGGAATTGCAATCATGTTTGTCTAGTGTCCACAACTCTTCTCCAGGACCGGACAATATTAGCTATTCCATGATTAAACATTTAACTGTCGAGTCTCAGAAAACCTTATTACTCTTCTACAATCGTGTTTGGCGCGAACACAGCTTTCCTACTATTTGGCAAAACGCAATAATAATTCCATTATTGAAACCAGGGAAAGATCCTCAAGACCCGTCAAACTATCGCCCCATTGCTTTGACCTGTTGCCTCTGTAAATTACTTGAGCGTATGATAAATCGCAGACTAATTTATTACCTGGAAAACAATAACTTTCTTCATCCATCTCAGAGTGGATTTAGAAAAGGTCGTACCACCACTGATAATCTCCTAGCCCTTGAAACAGACATCCGCCTTGCATTTTTACAAAGAAAGCATTTAGTTGCCATATTTTTTGATATCGAAAAGGCATACGATCGAGCCTGGCGGTACGGGATTTTGAAGGATTTGCATGATCTTGGACTAAGAGGAAACCTGCCTATTTTTATAAAGAACTTTTTAAAATTCAGAAAATTTCAAGTTAAAGTACAGTCCCAATTTTCAGACTTCTTCATCCAAGAGGAAGGAGTTCCCCAAGGTAGTGTTTTAAGTGTGACACTTTTTATTTTAAAAATCAATAGCATTTTAAAACAGTTATCGCCTACTGTGAAGGGCCATTTATACGTTGACGACCTATATATTTCATGCACCGGAATAAATATGAATTTTATACAAAGGCAATTGCAGATTGTAGTTAATAGCATTACACAATGGTGCAATAATAATGGTTTTAATATTTCTACATCAAAAACTGCGGGTGTTCACTTTTGCCTTAAGAAAAACTTACACTCTAACCCAGAAATCAAATTAAATGATGTAATCATTCCATTTTTAGACGAGATCCGGTTCTTAGGCATAATATTTGACAAGAAGCTAACTTTCCTCCCTCATGTAAAATTATTACGGAAAAAATGTGAAAGAGCTATGAATATTTTAAAAGTCTTGTCATCTACAGCTTGGGGTGCGGATAGAAATTCTTTGATTAAAATATATAAAGCCATGGTGCTCTCTAAATTGGATTACGGCAGCGAAATTTATGGATCTGCCAGAAAAAGCGTCTTAAGAAAACTGGATCCTGTTCATCACACAGCACTCAGACTTTGTTCCGGAGCTTTCAGGACATCTCCTGTTAAAAGCCTTTATATCGAATGCAACGAACCCTCTCTTGATGTAAGAAGACGAATGCTGTCTTTGAACTATTATTTTAGAATTCAGTCAAACATGAATAATCCATTTCATAATTTAAAAATCCGCCCGTATTTAAATAGACTGCAAGCGGCTAGAAAATCGTCCATACCAGTGTTTTTTACAAGAGTCCAAAACTTCCTTTCAGAAAACCTGCTGAATCTACAATTGACCCCTCTTCTGACAAATGTCTTTCCACCTTGGAAAAATCTTAATATGCAATTTTTAGACCTGTTCAATACTTTTAACAAATCTGAGACAGATTTGTTAAAAGTATTGAAAAGAATTTGTTGATAAATAACAGAAGTTATTTATCAACAAATTTTCCTTGAACACAGACAACAATATAAAGACTTTCTTCCAATTTACACCGATGGGTCAAAATCATTTAATCATGTCTCTTTCGCAGTTATCTTCCCAGATACAGTAATTTCTTTTAAGCTTCATTCCTTCTGTTCTATTTTTACGGCAGAAATGACTGCGATTTTATATGCATTAGAAGAAATTTCTGAGAGACCGGAAAAAAAGTTTATTATTTATACTGACTCTCTAAGTGTTTTACAATCACTAAAATCGTTTTACCTTCATCCTCATAATCATCCTTTGGTTTTCCAAATTCTAGATATTTTTAACAAACTAACTTCCCTTGATTTTACTATTTTGTTCTGTTGGATACCCTCTCATGTAGGAATTCTGGGCAATGAGGAGGCAGACAAGGCCGCTAAATTGGCAAGCATTCCGGTGATCTCATCTATTTCTCTGGGTGACATAAATAAGCACATTAAAAACCTCCTCTATTCAGAATGGCAAGCTCAGTGGGACCTTGAAACTAACAATAAACTGCATATTATCAAACCTCATATACAACCATGGACTTCATTACCGAATCGAAAAGCAGATACAGTATTTACCCGTTTACGTATTGGGCACACTAGATTCACCCATCTCCACTTGTTGCTTGGCGAACAACCACCTCAGTGTTCTCAATGTAATTGTCAAATGTCTGTCCAACATATATTGTCTGAATGTCCAAATTTCAATGCTCAGCGTTTGCACTTTTTTCAAAACACGAACACTCCATTACCTTTATTACTTGGTAAGACCCCACATGCTCAATTTTTCGCCTTTTTGAAATCAATAGGTTTTTATCCACATATTTAAGTATTCTTAAGCTTTTTCTTAAAAAAAGTTTTCGCTTTTTTTATATAAAATTTTACATTTGAATCCTGAAAAAAAAACATAGTTTGGCGCAGCATAGTCAACATCATGGCTCTTGTGCCAATAAAACCTAAAAAAATCCAAAAAATCCAAATTCAACTTACTACTTTCCCTCATTTCTGGGGTTGGGAGAGGGGATCATGCTTCGAGACATCGAAGGTGGTTAAAAGAAAATAAACTACATAAAATGTTAATGAGGGGAAATTTTGAAATTGCATTAATAATTTTCGAAATGTCCATTGGAAAAAAAATTTCAAAGTTAAAAGTAGCAGATTATTTTGCCTTTCATTTGACATCGTAACTTTGACGAAGGTTTCACCTCCTTTTAAAACTGCTTTCTCTCATTTTTGGAGGGAGGGTTTGGGGGTCACTCTTTCATACATCGGAGGTGGTTGAGAAAATGTAAACTACATAAAGTGTTAATGAGGTGAAATTTTGAAATTTCATTTCATTTCATCAACATTTTTCGAAAATTTCCATTAACAAAAATTTTCAAAGTTAAAAGTAACAGATTATTTTGCCTTTGATTTAACACCGTAACTTTGACGAAGTTTTCAACTCATTTCAAAGCTGCTTTCCCTCATTTCTGGGGGGAGAGGGGAGATCATGCTTTAATACATCAAAATTAGTTGAAAAAAAGTAAACTACATAAAGTGTTAAATGAGGTGAAATTTTGAAATTTCATTTCATTTCACCAATATTTTTTGGAAATGTTTACTAACAAAAAAGTTTTTGTTGTAATATTATGGACAAATCTTACTTGGCTCATTAAATCGAAAGCTAAACACATAAAAAAAGATATATGAAAAAAAAACTGTAAAGAAATCAAATATTAAAAAATAAATATTAATTTAATTTAATTTTGAAACGAAAATTCTTTTTCCAAAAGTTGTTTTTTTATCAGCCAAAAAATTTTCTTTTTATATCCCGACAGCATCCGCTGTATTTCCGGTTAAAGAAAATATAAAAATGTACATCAAGACAACGTCTCCAAACACCTGGTGATGTACCACTTCAGCGTGCTACTGGAAGCCAGACGGACTGGCCACAGTGAGGCAAAGCAATTACACCCGAGCGACTTTGATTAAACGGCATCGACGTCGAATTCCGACGACGACTCGCATAAAGTTGATGAAAAGCGAAAAATTCCGACGCAACAATTACAGAGACGCGACGGTTGCAGAAGCCAATTTGTCCACAAGAAATAAGCCTCGGGGGTAAGAAATTGCCTCTCCTTCTCCCCCCCAAGCGTCATTCCTCTTTTTTATTCTTTTATTCTTTTTTTTCGAGCATTCCCTTTTCAAATGGAGGGAATGTAATTGAAATTTCTCTCTCTTGTTTTCGATTGTTGAAGCAGAAAATTTGTTGCGGTAGAAACTCGTTCTGACGTTGCTTGTTTGTCTGTCTATTGTCCCGATGAAGCTGAAACGCAGAATTAAGAATCGTGCTGTTAGACAGGGACACGTGGTGGTCTGGTCTCAGTTCGTGAGATGCAGGGTTTCAGGTTTGAGACCCGATTCCACAGAAGAACTGTTGGGTAAAGGCCTTATCAAACGGCGAAATATCGTCCGCAGTTTTCCGCTACTACCCTCAAGACCCAGTCAAGCAAGTTTTTCGTCATCATCCACTTCTTTTTAACCTGCTTGAAAATGCTGGCGATAGTAAAGAAGTTGGAACTTTGAAGTGACATCACTTTCGTTGTCGCTTGCTGACGAAAAGTGCGGACGATATTTCGCCCAGTGATGAGACCTTAAGAGAATCTGATGAGAGTTGAATCCATACGGTCCAAATGTCCTCTCACTGGTGTGGTGTGGAGAGGGGGGTGCCAACTGAGGTGTCGTCCTTGTAATCTGACCACTGTTCCAAATGACGTCCATCTCCAAATAGCTTTAGTGTTGCTTTACAACGGCACGTCAATATAGCTAAACTTGTGGTGGGTTTTATATTGTCGGGAAAGGTACAAAAGGTACAAGGAAAATTGAATCAAGCCAAGGATCGAATTCCATCGAACCTTCCTATTTGCAGTCGCGTAATGTATCCGCTAAACAAAAGTGATCACCAAAGTTTAGTGGCTATTACTGGCTTAATAAGATATTACCACAATACACCCCCACCAGCAGAGACGAACGATTTTATAGCGCCAAGCGTTATGGCGAACGAAGAGCGTGGTCATTGTCCGAGGCCACCAATGTGGTGGGGTGTATTATAATGTCGCACCAAGCTGTAGTTTGAAATCCGCCAGGGATCTAATTCGCGACCTTCCGATTTGCAGTCGCGTAATACATCCGCAAGACAAAAATGAGCATCAATATCTAGTGGCTGTTACTGGCTTATTAAAACACCATGAGAAATTTAACTAAACATGCTATTAAATAGACTAGCTCAATAACTCTTGCTCGTAAATCCTGAAAAGTAAATTAAATTTTTCAATGCTCTGTTGGCGAAACGTGTATAATTCTTTGAAATATAGAATGATTGGAGTTTGAGAATTGCTATTGAGAGACACTATAGAGAAAATGCCAATATTTCTACCAGGTAGCTCAAAATAGAGTAAACGGTATATGGGAAAGCAAACCAATTTGAAGAGAGTTCAAGATGAACAAAGAAATGACGCTTTCCAGATTAATACTATTGGAATATATTCAAATAATAATGCAGGATCCGCCTTCATTGCACAGATGGTCAAAATAATTTTTTCCATTAATATTCGGACCTTTTGCTATATCACTTTGAAATAAGTGTTATTTATTGTACTTATTTTAATGTTACAAGAGTTATATTTTCACCTTTTAAATTTCATTGACAATTTTAATCTTTTAACATTTTTGAAAAAAAATTCTTTCTGGGATGTGATTTGCATTTATAAAACCGCTGATACTATTAATTATTGTATGTCTTTCATTTTATGACGAGAATTCTAAATTGCATGACTGAATTGTACGCGACATTTTTTACACCATTTGTTTGGTGCCATATTTGGCTCTTGCGCCATTAAATCCAATCCTGGAATTTTTGCTAGATTTTAGAAGAAAAACTGTTTTTCTCTATCAGATTTACTTTTTGAGATTCAGTATAACTAAATTATGAAATATTTAAAACTTCAAAGAGCTAGTAATTCCACGAATTAATGAATCGTATGTGAAGAAAGAATATCGGCATCTACTCTTGCACAGGAAGTCGTGCAATGAATTATCAGCTTTATCATATTTCTGTAGGAATTGATACCATTTATAGATCTTTTATGACGTCATTTTTTCACTCTGAGAAAATAAATACCGTTGGATAATTTGTGGTAAATGAATCGTAAAATACTATTGGGCAAAATGATTAAAGTTTCCCCTTCTCAGAAAAATGTAGAACATCAAAGCCTCGTTATTCTATGGGACATCCAAGCCAAGCAATCGCATTTATTAAGAAAAGTCTGGAGCACAAAAATAAATAGGATTACTTCTTAAAAAAGAGCTTTTCATGAGACCTTTGACCAGGGGTGGTGAATCTTTATGAATCCAAGTGCCAATATTTATTTTAAAAAATGTCTAATAAAATCGAGACGTGCTGTCAAATAATTTTTACTTGAGATTATTGCGTAGATAACAAAAATAAATACTAACGACTCAAAACTCTTTATGTACTACGAGAAAATACATTTTGCACTGTATAGTAGTAAAGGTTTTAGTTGTGAGTGTAATTCAAATTACAGTAATATTAATGTGACTTCTGTGGTTGCAGATTAGACGTTAAATGACTTGTATAAAGATTGTAAAATGTCACTTTTAGCAGAATGCTTTTTGAACTGGAGTCATCTGCCAAAAAGTTTCTAAGTGAGTTTTTATAATTTTATTCTTCTCTGAAAGTAATGATTCGCAGGCAAAGATGAAAATGTGATGAAAATAGCCCAAGCCGGCTTTTTCAAACCGTTAAATGCATCTGGAATTGAATGCCATATTTCCTAAAATTCCTTATTGGCATTTTTAATTACATTGCTTACATTACATTACTACCACAATTGGATATCATCTAGGGATGACTTTTTTGTTGTTGTTGCTTGTTTTTAATTAAAGTGAATGTTTTCAAATTAATATATGCATTTCTGACAGAGAAATTACATAATAAAGCGATTAACTTTTTCTTATAATCTTATGATTCAACATTAAAGCTCTTATTATGACGTTCATTTTTAAGAATCGAGAAATTCATACTATATTAGCCCGTTATGAAGCGAAGAAAAATGTATTCAAAAAGCATTTTATCTCAAGTACTTTGTCAATGTTTTTGCATATATATATATATTTTATATATATATATATATATATATATATATATATATATATATATATATATATATATACACACGACATACACCCCAATCTTGAAAATGGAACTAAAGTAGTCTGTTACGCCGATGATATTGCGATATGGCACACGGACAAAAACATTGACAGGTCAGAAAAGGCACTACAGAAGTCCCTCAATGGAATTGTCAAATGGACGCAGGATCTAAAGCTAAAAATTAATGTTGAAAAAACAAATTTTAGCGTCTTCTCAACAGACAGAAAGCACAGAAAGTTTTTGATCCTAACTTAAATATCGAAGGAAAACTTATTGTAAAAGCATCCAATCCCAAATATCTAGGAATTTTCTGGATGCCGAATTGAGATTCACTGAGCATGTGAAGACAGTCTCTGAAAGATCCCTAAAAAATTGAAAATTATCAGGAGTCTCTGCGGCACTGACTGGGGAGCTTCTGTCAAAACTCTAAAGAACACATATACTTCACTTATTAGACCCATTATGGAATATTCTTCCTCAATATGGGCTCATGCTTCAGATACGGCCTTAAATAAGTTAGAAAGCATTCAAGCGAGAGCTGCAAAGATAATAACAGGAGTAGTTTCATCCACCAATAATGGAAAAATAATTAGGGAGTGTGGACTAGAAAGTCAACAAAATAGAAGAAAAGTAAATATGATTAAATTTACGAACAAAATATGTAGTCTCCCTCCTGAACATATTTCCCGCATTGCCTTTAAAGAGTGGAATAATAAGTCAAGACTGAAACGATCTTCACCCATGCAATATGATAGAGATATCAGGGCAAGTGTTGGCCTTGAACACAACAAATGGGCTATTGTTCAAGAGCCCATCTCTTTCAAAAAGCTTCCAATGAACACCAGCTTTCACATTGACCTGTTGGAGCCATGCAACAAAAATAAACAAAAGGACATCATTAGAAAAAAGGGACTCAATGCAATAGAACAATATCCAAAAAGAGATTTTGTACATGCATGCACAGATGGCTCCTCTGACAAAACCATCACCAACGGGGGTGCCGGTGTGTTTTTAACTACTTCGGATGGTGACTCTCACCAGGGCAAATATGGTGCCGGAAAGGTTGCCTCTAACTTCACCTGTGAGCTGAAGGCAATTCTGGGGGCACTTAATATCTATAAGGCACTTCCCGCTTCCAAGCAGGCAAAAGGCCTAGTAATCTTTTGTGACTCAAAGGCCACCCTCCAAGCAATTCTAAAAGGACATTCTTCTTACACCCAAAAAATCATCTCTTGTCTTCAAAATCTTCAGATTATTAACAAGACATGTGACCTCCGGTGGATTCCAGCACACGTTGATATAGAAGATAATGAAACTGCGGATAGATTGGCCAAGGAGGGCAGAGACCTCAAATCTAGCTGCTCTGATGTTTCTCTTCAAGATGCGAATGCAGTGGCCAGATATAAACTTACAGAAAAATCCATTCAGGCCAAACATCTTCTCTCTGAAATAACTGCGAACATATCTACTATTAAAACCATAACTAGGCTGAGAACCGGACACCACAGGGGTATGAAGATCGATGGAGAGGGGCATGAAGATCTATAGAAGCTGAGATCATTGTCCTGATACATAGCTTACGCCTACTCACATATACGAGTGTCCGGCTATGAGTGCCAGCCTGAGAAAGATTGGTGTACTGCCAACTATGATAGATCCGTATGGAGACAACATCAAGCAAGTCGCAGAAGAAATTTTCAAAATTCAT
>JAPMOQ010065192.1:0-76869 GCA_026543055.1 Argiope trifasciata | reverse complement strand
GCCCATGGAATATTATTATCTTCAATAGTATTAACAACTGCTTTAAATACAGCTTCTGAATTGCAAGATTCAATCTTCAGAGATGCAAAATGATGAACTACAACTTCAGTTTGATTGTTGTCATAAAACTGCACCAATATTGCCAGTATACTTTCTTGAGCATTGCTAGTACTTTCATCCAAATTTAGAGAAAATGGAGTCTCCTTTAAAGTTTTAATGATATTTTCCTTAATAGTTTTTGCGAGCCCATATTTCATCTTATAACATGCAGTAGTCCTGGACATTTCCAACGAGTTTAGTGCCGTCTGATCGCGGCTCAACTGTTTGCAGAGTTCAATTAAATTGGGAGCTACATTGAAAGAAAGAGAATTCTCGGCGATAAACGAAGTTATTAATACCTCTTGGCGTGCTTTTCTTGTCACTATATCCAATGGCCGAGCATCAGTCTCCAGTAAGTCATCAGTATTTTTTGAATTAGCATAATTACTTAAAGTCATTGAATGTCTAATGCACTTTGAATATTTTATGTGCCTCACAGTTTTAGAATGTTTTGTGAAAGCCTTGAATCCTTCCCCACCATACTTCAGCAGTGAGTTACAAAAAACATAATATGCTTGTCCAGCAACATTTATTTTCTTGCACTATGTGCCAATGGTATCCCCATTACCATCTCTCCGTTCAATCCAATTCCACCTAAATGCATTCCGGACATCTTCTTCTAATTGTATAATATCACTATTTATATTGAGAAATTTCATAGTGAAATTCTCTTGCGTACATAAATAAAAAAAATATTTCAATAAACGAAACGAAAAATTTACACGTGCATCAATAAATGAAACGAAAATTTTACAAAGCGGAGAAAAAAAAGTTGCGAAGCGATCAATGACAAATAGCTAATACGGCGAAAAATCCCCCTTCTCTACTTATTGGCGCACGCCAGGAGAGATAAGACCTTTGAACCCAGAGTCACGTGATCGCACATCTGGCCGAAGTCTCTCCCTTTTTTTTTTTCTGCCGCGCCTACTTGCCGAAAAGAATCCAGAAGAGAATGTCCGAGAACCGGGGAAATGAGTCATAACTCGCTATCAGGAAAGAACAAAAAAGAAGTTTTTCCCCCCTTTTCACGCATTATCACTACCTTAGGAGAAAGAAAGGAAAAGTTTTCACCACACAAACTGACCTTGCGTTTTCTGCTTTCAAAGCAAACAAAATTACCCAGATAAAAATAAATAATTCATTAATCCTACTTCCTTTTGAACGACGATCCCCGGAATTTCCGGGTATCGAAGTTCAAATTCCCCGGAATTCTGGGGTTTCCCCGGAGCACAAACACCCCTGCTATTGTTCCGTTTCTGGTCTTCAAGGGTGGATCTAACATGATCTCTTGTGGAGATGTTTGTGATTTTGAAGTGTTCTTGTTCATGTCTTCTGTGCATTGATTTTCTGGATCTGCATTAATAAGCTCAGTTTGATTGTGCACTTCCAGGGCATATAAATTTTGTACAGGGCATATAAATTTGCTTTATCTTTTCACCAGCAGTTGTCCTAACCTTGGCTACTCTCAATTTTCTGTCTACACCGGGAAAAGCATCCACTAAAAGTCCTAATGGCCACTTTTTTCTGGTGTTCCTATTAGAACAAATTGCCAACCCTCAGATTTTCATTTCTACATCTTTTGTAACACACAAGTGTTGATAAGTACTCATTTTCGAAACGTATACGTAGGTCTTCACGTAGCTTTTGTAGATATCAGAGACAGTATATCAAACTATTACTGTTGATGGAATCCAAACCATAAACTTTCATCCAACACTTTGAATGAAACATGCTGGAGTTAGATGCTTCAGCTGCGAACCTTCCAAATAAGTGAGGGGTCTTGAGTTCATTGTATTCTTACCATCAAAAGGAACATTTTCTAATTCAACATAACTAATAATTCATTGCCCCAGAACTCCTCTTAGTAGTTCCTTTACCATTCTGATTAACCTCTCCCCACTAAGCAGCTGTGGGAGGATTGAAGTTCCACTGGATTCATTCAACTATAAATAATTCTGATAGGATGACATGCTCATAGTACAGCAACTCATCCTCTAAAGTCAAAACCTCCAGAAGACATCAAGATTTGAGATTCTTCCTTGAATGTGATGTTAGTTTTTTAGTTTCCAAACTAGCTACACAATTGTTGACATGATGCCTTCAATCTAAGTGCAGTTCCTCTCAAATACTGAGGAGCATTATCCAAATGATGGGAAATTATTGCTCCCAACAAGAATGGACTTGAAGTTAGGCTGAAAGGAACACGACAATGCCTATAAATAGTAACTTTATTTTGACTAGCATTCTTCCACGAGAGAAATTTCAAGTAGTCTCCATCTTTATTAGACAAATTGATTTGTAAGAATGCTTTTCTTATTCAGCTGTAACACCAAAAGCATGTTTTTGGAATTGCATCAAAAGCTTTGGAGTCATTTCTATCAAGTCTAGTAATTTTTCAAGACAAGTATTCAAGGAATTACCCCTTTTCATCCTTTAACGATGCATCGAAAGCAAATCGAACCTTTGTAGCCAGACTTGAATTCTTGATTACTGCTAGATGAGCTAGATAGTGACCAATATCATCATTATTTGGAGCTATTTCTATCATGCCAACTTCTAGAAACTTCTTCTTTGAAGTTCCAATTTCGGTAGCATAAAATTTCTTTTCGTAGAACTTCCTATGATTCCAGGTGTAAATACAGGAATGGAATTTGCTATTTTGCCTTCTACTTTTGTTTTTAAAGTGATGTACTTATCATTATATGTTTCATTTGCTTCAAAATCTGCCAAATAATCACTTTCCTCTTCAGCACATAACAAAATATTAGAGATTTCTAACTGAACTTCATTCAAACTATTGTATTTCTGTTATAACTGTGAATTCAACACTCAGTGTTTATCAATGTCCACGTCAGCAATTTTCCGCATTTCTGCTTCTAAAGCATTGGCAGTTTTTGTAAACATCTGTCAAAATGGCTTACGCTTTCTTAATTAATCTTCCGTACTCTAAAAATATTTTCAAGAGTCAAGTTCAGTTTATAAACTTACTTGGTTATAGTTTTGATGAACAATCATTGTTAAGTTTCCTCTAAAATGCCATTAAGTTCTGTCACAAGACGCCAGTTGTTTGAAAATTCAAGTTCATGTTTATTTTATTTTACTCAATGGATGACTAAAAGAAACCTTTTTAAACAACAATAGTAGTTTTATTTCACTTTTCATGAATTTCAACAAAATCCTAAAACAAGAAGTCACTGATTAAAGGAAAACAAGATAACTGATAGAAGTCTTTTTTCAATTATAAATATATATCAATGTTGTCCCACAATTTTACTAAACCTTGCTATTTCTGAACAAAATGAATAGGGGAACTGATAGCAAAATACTGTCATGGAATATGTAACACCAAGAAATATAAAAAGTTAAATTTTGAAAAATTAATCAATAATTAATACAGATTATGAAAAAATATTCAAAAACTCTTCATGAAATTATCCTTAATTTTTTGAGCATTTTTGCATTAAAATATACAAGAATTTCAAAGAGAACTTTGAGAATTTTAAGCATTCTAATTATTTAAATTGTTAAGAGCCCACAATTTATATCCAAATCTAAATTAGCAGGATCAATTTACTTTGTGCATTAAAATAAGTGAAAACCATCTTTTCAATTCCATCACAAGAATGAAATAATTTTCTTTTTATAAAGGAATTATTTTTCTCCAAAGCATAAGTGTCTATTATTATTAAACAATGTACTACTGAATACTTATTTCTTTATACGTTAAAAAATTATGAGTTTTAATAGGCAATGAAATTCTGCCTATTTAGTAGAATTTAGGTTATTTAAAGCATTACTTTTGAAGGTAATAAACCATTTTTTTAACATCAAATATGTTGTCTAAAATCCATTTCATTAAGTAAAACAAAAAAAGTAAACAATTTGCATTATAAAAATTCATTTAGTGAAAAAGAAACTTCTTTTTGAAAATATAATGGAAAATTCTGAAGTGTACACATAATAAGTATAGCATTATGTTTGCTGGCATAATATTTGTAAATAGTAGCATGCATGATGAATAAAGCTGTTTTGCTCAGAAGAGTACTGGACATTTAATGATCAAATTTAGAATGCATAACTGCTTGGGTAAAATTGCTTATTAATCATTAAGAAAAGATTTTCTATCCTTTGATTAACTTTTAATTAAAATTTCTGTTTAATCACTATATTTTTTCCTGCCAACAACTCTAGAATACCTTAGTAGACTATAAGTCAATTTTGACCTTCTACAAATTTTTCATTGATATCACTTCCGTACATATTTTACTTAATTAAGTTTTTTAACATATTTTGTAACAATTTTTTTCATTGCATCAATACGTGGATTTATACTCATTTGTATTGTGGGAATACTGGATAAATTTTTATGTTCACATATTATTACTGATATGTAATTAAGAGCAAATTATAAAAATAAAATAAAGATAGACTAATAAAGGCTTTAAACATTATTCTCCTACAAAGCTTTAGGCCAAAAATTGAAATATAAATAGAATAATAATTTTTTCCCTTGTTCCATTCATCCACATATTAAAAATAAATATATACAAAAGACAATTTAAATAATAAAAGAGAAATACAAACCAGAACTCTCTTATTTAATAAATGACATAGTGGTAGCCAGTTGTATACTTCAGTGAATAAATCTGCCATTTGTGTAGAATATGTATGACCATTAAAGAAATTTCTTCAACAAAAATACATTTGGCTAATATGAATGAATTAAAGTCATCAAAAGATATTAAATAATAAAGATATAATAAAACATTTAGGTTATAAAAATAAAATTAAAAACTTTCACTACAACATTTCTCCAGATGAAAACTATTCTTTGCTTATTGAAGATAGTTTAAACACAAACTTTTAATTCAAAAAGGGGAAGAAAAAAAAAACTTCTCCAATAAAATATTTAATAGCTATCAATATTTTATATATTTACTATATATTTATTAGCTCTATATACTATATTTAATGGCTCACACTATTTTATAAAAATTGATAAATTTTTGGCCTTATTAATTTTATTATACTGTTTCATGTTAAGTTGTATCAAAATTACAGCTAAATACAAAATTTGTAAAAACTAAATGTACTTCAAAAATTACATAATAAACAACTGTTGCTAAAATTGTCATTAAAAAGGAAATATTAGAAATATTTTTTTAAAAAAAATGCTCAAGTACATTTAAAATCAATACTGAAACAAGCATTAAATTAAAATGGGATTGCAAATTTAAACAGATCCATTAATATTAAAAAAATAGAAATAGGAATAGGAATTAATAAACTAAAATCTTTATTTTAAATTTATGTATGAAGAATTATGAAAAGGATATTTAGCTTTTACTTCGCCTTCAAAACCATACATTTGATTCATAGTTTGACTCTCATGATTACCTGGAAGGGTAAAAGAAATTAAATAAAAGTTCATTAACGATACAAAATTCATATAATTGATAGAAATTTCACTAAAGTTATTTACCTCTGGACATGAAGAAATGATTTGGAAATAACAATTTAAAACCAAATAAAGTAAATATACATTCAACAGAGAAGGAGCCTCGGTCGACAAAATCGCCATTAAATAACTGATATGTTAAGAAAATTTAAACATGAAATTTGTCTCTTTCTGATCACATATAGAGACATAAGAGAGTCAAAATATAAAAAAATACTACTTAAAAAAAATAATGGAACAAAAAATAAGGTGGCAATAATGAGAGAAAAATGTAAACTGTTAAGATGTAGTGACTGTACTAAAAGCATTAATTCTTTTAATTTTCCAGAGGAATGTTATAAAGTAACAAAAAGAGAGAGGAAAGAATATAAAAACATGCCTTTAGATAAATAAAGACAAACTGTGGTAGATGATCCCTTATAGCTTTATTAGGTTCTCTCATTCTTTCAAAATCATGGAAAATTCATTTATTTTTTTCCTTAAACTGCTTAAAAATTATCTACTTATAGTATTCTCTTTTGATATATTTTGATATATAAATATATAATAAAGAAGGGTGAAAGAAAATATCTGTTGATAAAAATTATACAACAAAACTAAAGCAAAATGAAAATAATAGAAAAATAAGTTTTAATTGCCAAACCTGAAGTTAATACATATTTTATAATTACAATAGTTATTCAATTAATATATAAATTTCATGATTAAAATACATAAATCACTGAATATTAATTGTGTATCTATCATTAACATACTAGTACTTGAAATTAAAGTAAGTCATTAATTTTTCTTCCCTTAATAAGGAAAGAAAATTTATCTTAAAAGCAAATTTTACGATAGTGAAATAATTTTAAAGGATACATAAGGGTTAGTTTCAGATGGTAAACCATTCAATTCAAATATATTTAGAAGATCATAAAACTGGCCATGGATGTCACCACATACAGTGAATTTACTATCCTGAAACAAAAATACTGATATTAATACAAATTCTTTCACTGATCGCATTAATATGCTAGAATGTTCCATGACTTACAACAATAAAATTTCAACTTTTATTTAATCATAGCACAAATGATATCAAATTTGCACAATAAATGAACTATTTATGAACCTTTATGCTTACATATTAAAAGACATTTACATAGAATATTTGTCAAAATATAAAATGTATTGGAAGAAAATACATTTTTGAATAAAGCTTTCTTACTTGCCAAAATTAAAAATTTAAGAAGGCAAAGGCCATAATAAATCTAATATGCAAGAAAAAAATTTAAAAAATAAATAACAGCATAAGATTGAAAAACTTTATAAATCAATCTAAAATTTTGAATTAAAGAAAACATAAAATGCACATGGAAAAAAAAGTTAAAATTTTTAAAGTTAGTAATTTTAATAAACATAATTAAACATAGCAAATAAAATGTAATTTAAATAAATAAGGTGTAATAAATAATATACATTATTTCAATGCAGAATGTGTAAAAGAATCTGCATTATACAATGCAGAATGTGTAAAAGAGTCAAAGAAGTATGTAGCTAATTCAAATTTTTATCAAATTCAAATCCTATACAGTATAGTGAAGAAAAAAAGCAAATATCACATATTATTGATAAATGGTAAATAACTTATAACTTCACAAATAAATATATTGCTTATAATATGTCAATGCTAATTGTGACTTTGAAATGAAAATTTATTTCAATTATATTCAGAAAAAATAACATTACTGCAATTAGTAATCATAATTATTTCTAACTTTCCATTTGGAATAATGAAAATTAATATAGTAATTATTTGCAACAAAGCATGAATTACACATCTTTTATATAAAATGTGTCTTAATCTTTTGCAAGAATTAATGACAAAAATAGCAAAATTCAATGTATTAATAAATAAAAACTTACATCAGGTATTGTTACTTCAACCATTGTTGGTTGCTTTTCAAAAAGAGTTTTTACATCAAGGAGAATCTGTAAAAACATGAACAGAATTTTATGATTGAACTGAACTCATTAATCACTATTTTCTATTTTAAAGTATCTATTACAGGAGTAAAATGAACCAATATATCAACAATAGTTAAAAAAATTATGAAGAATACGAAGTCAAATTTAAATTCTTCGGGGGGAAAAAAATTCAATTATGCAGCAATTTCAAAATTATGCTTCTTAACAAAATCAAATCAAAATCCTTTTTTTTTATTATTAATAAATTGAAAAATAGCTAAACAACTACAAAAATATTTGGTTCGAAATAAATACAAACATTAAAAACAATATATATAAATAAAAAAATTAAATTAATTAAATAATAATAAATATACTTTAAGGGTAAATAATAAATAGTATTCACAATTTTTTAACAAAGACAAAAGAATTCGGAAATGAACATGTATCATTTTTTTTTTCATTAAAATATCCAAAGGACTCCATGAATATAAACATTTGACAGATTACATCTTTTAGATTCACCTTATGCTACATCAATATGATTGCAACTACTAAAATGCTCTAACAATTAAAATTTCGACAAATGACATTTTCAGATACATTCTATTAGTAGAATAACTACTTTTTCTTATTCGTTCACAATCTATTCTTTACACATGGGCATAGTTAATACAAAAAATTAAAAGTAAATTAACTAGTTAAGGATTATAGTAGAGGCAGATTAATTATATAAGGGAGTGAATTTTAAATCATTTATTAATCTAGAAATTATTCCTAAACACAAATAAAGGTGAAATTTCTATTGGCACAACACCACGAATAATAAGGAAAAAATTAATGAAATTTTCAAAATTCCTATGGCAGGGACTTTCTAAGAGTAAAAAATTTACTTATATATTCAAATAAATACTTCAGAAAATAATGTTACCTGGTATGCATATCTTCGATGTAATTTTTTTCCTTCCTTATATGTTTCCATAAGGTTTTTCATGAAATCTAATGAGACAAAACCTTCCTCTAATTTAGGCCCATCATAACAATCCTCAATGGCTAGGATTAAGCACAAAATCAGTAAACATACTAAGCACCACAGTTTCAAAAATAAATTACATACACATCAAGGGGAAAATCTAAATTTATTTTAATATCAAATAAATGTTAAGAAAAATGTCGATTAAACTAGCATTTTTCTTATTCTTTAAAATCTAATAGTAATGCATATCAAATTTCCAAGTGATTTTTCTGAAAGATAAAAGAAAATGTATAGTAAAAATTTGATTCTGTAATTGTAAAAGATTGAAATCCAAAGTTATACCCCAATTTCAAATATTTGCAGTTTCATCCAAGGGGGAAATAATTGTAGACATCAAACCATGATTTACTTGAGCTGACTTTAATTGCTACCTATCAATACAATCACTTTCAAATTTTTTTTTATTTCTACTCAAAATTTCTAACAATAATAATATAGTCATTTATAGCCCAACTTATGCTAATTTATGTTAATAATTATCTGTAGATTAATTATCAGTACATCATTTATCAAATAAAACAAAAAATTAAGTAACAATTTAAATGAGGAAGAAGTAGCTATTTTCATCAACATATAGTAAAATAAAGTTTCTCTTCTTACAGAAATAAGTCCAGGCAAGAGAAAAAAAAGAATTATTACCCAGATAATTAATAATGTTGATAATCTAAATTGATCATATAAATAACAGTTTAGTATGGCACCAATTCGCTTAATTATATTGTAATTAATACTTAAGTATTTAAAATCTGTTGTAAAATCTCAATCATCGTAGAATAAAAATTTAGCAATTATGATATTCTGCAGATAATCTATAAAATGGCCCAAAGAAGCAGGGGGAGGGGTAGAAATAAACAGGAAAATATTTTAGAACTAATTCTATAGATTTCAAAGTTCTTTTAATTTGTTAGCCAGAGAAGAAATGCAATCAACATGCCTTGGTAATAAATGACTTTTATTACATTTAGACAAAAATATGCAGATAACAAGTACATAACTGACATGTACAAAAGCAACACACTACAACAAACAGTAGCCCAAAAGTAGTAATTGACAGTAATAACTGCAGCACAAAAAGTGGTCAAATAGAATTCAACAGAAGGAGAGAATATTCACAGTGTGCCTCTATGGACTCTTAATACTTGCAATTCTCCAATGTCTTATTGCTTTAGATATACAACTTGTCTTTAGCTTGCTTTCCAACTGTAGACTCACATCTACACAATTGGCAACTCCACACATGACCCGATGCTGCTTCTACAATAAATATTATAATTTGGCACACAGCTCAATTCTCTGATTCTTTAAGTTCCAAGAAACTTCAATCTGATGAATATCTTGGTTCCTTTTGGCTTTATTGTCAAAATTCCAGAAAATTTTCCAATATTATCTATTTTATTGCTAAGCTCTAGGATCACCGATGAGGCATCCAATAAAGCTCATCATAAAATAGCCTTTCCCATGATGGAACTAACCATGTTGGAAAACAACATTACAGATTTGTAAAACATTGGTAGATATAATAAGCTAACTCTGCAGATAATGTATAAAATGGCTTAAAAATAGATGGACAAAAAAAAAAAACAAGAAAATACTTTAGTACAAATTTTACATATAAATGGAGCCAATATATAAAATTATGAATAAACAGTTGATTGTTGTAGTTATAGGTTTGTTGGTTTATTTTATTTAGAAAATTCTTTATTGTTATGTCAAATGAAAATAATATATCATGCACTATGATGAATTAGTGCAATTGCCATACTTAGAATTTAAAATTAGATTTAAATATCGATAAATATATTCTAATAGAACTGAATTGCATGTCTATTTATTAGCTTTTTGCATTCTATTATATAAAGTAATCCATATTTATAATCAAAGAAATAATAAGCAACAAAACTTAAAATACCATGTTTTTGGATTATGCTCAAGTTGAAGCGAAATCAAAAATTTCTTGAAGTTTATAATACATACATTTTAAAGTCTACATGATGAAAAATTATCACACGCCACCAATAAAAATTGTCTACATTTATTTAGACAAAAAAAAAAAAAAAAAAAAAAAAAAACTACATATGAGGATAAAAAAAATTAAAAATAGCATATTAAGTTTTATTTCAAAGTATTTCTGCATTTTCTGACAATTATGTATTAAATGCTTGGATTAATATATGTTAAATAAACATAATTCTAAAGAAAGGATATTTATTCATAATGAGTATAATTTTACTGGTACAACAAATAAAACTAAATTCAGACGATTTAACTTACTCATTGTTTCTAAATTTAATGAATCCGCAACAGATTTTCTTGTTTCTTCAACAGCAATAGCATTTTCAAATGCTTTTCTTTTAACTATCTTTGAGCATTCTAAGAATTTTGACCTTGCATCTTTGTCATTAGGGCGAGCAATTGTAACCTAAGGAATATAAATTCAAAGTTAAAAGTATATAACAGCCTAGTATGTATCAAAAATCATATCTAAAAAAATAATAAATAAGTAAAAATTACTTAAAGTAAATAATTTACATAATCATACCTATATTATTAACTAAATGAAAAGAAATGCAGAGTTTCAGAAAGGTACCTTACAACATATAAGAAATAATACCTTAAAACTTACTTAAAATACTACCTTATGAATTTTTATATTTCAATACAGCTTCTCTCTGATCATTTTAACATATTATACACATACATAGACACACAAAAGGAAGGAGATTTTGGAAGTGTCTTTCAACAATGTACACTTCTGCTTATTGAATTAGTACACTTTATAAAACTATCAGTTTTATATAGCAAGTATGTTTATATGATGAATTAGTTCATTAAAAAGCATAAATCAGCAAATCAAGTCTATAAAAATATATACATGATAGTTCAAAAGTTATTTTCAATAATGAAAAAAAAGTGGTAATGAATTGTTCTTGTACTATTTAAGTTGTATATGTTTAATATGCCTTTAAATAGAAATCAAATTCTTACTTTATAAATATCAACCTTGAAAGGCAAAATTTTTTTATAATTTTCAGTTTTATAGAAATATTTTTCACAAAAAATGCAATATCTTAAAAGTAACTCTAAATCATTGCAATTGGGAGTCTTTAGAATCATATGAACGTTTCATCCTAATAGTTTTAATAAACACAGTAAAAAATATTAATTACCTGTTTTAGAAATGAACAAGAAAAATGGAAAAAGCCAGTTTGAAGCTTGAAAAGTTAAAAAGTCTTTAACAGAAAATAAGTTTTAGATTTTACTGCACATTGAGAAAAATAGTAATCTACAATTAAAAGAATACGATTCATTCAAAAAATACACATACATAATACTCACAGCATTGAAATCTTTTAATGCTTGTTTGAACTTTCCAAGGGACATGTAAGCTGCAGCTCTTCTATAATAACCCTAGAAAAAAATTTTTTTGTTACACAAAATATTATTGACTTTGCTTCAACCACAGACTTAAATACACTTACGTAAAATATTAGAACAATCCGAGTTTATATTTAACAACAAAACAGTAACTCTCCCCACTTTCTTTTTCTGAATTTAAAAAAATTATATAATTAATTTACATGTTTGTGTCTAAGGAAAGAGAAAATACCTTTAAAAAATTTATAGTGGACAGCACCATGAGGAGAGGAGGGTTTCACTAGAATACCACAGTGCAGCTAAAGTATATTATTTGTATGAATAATTAAATCTTTTTAACTTATTTTGTAACATAATTACTCATTATTTATGGAAATATTGATGAAAATTACTTATACAATCTTACAACATGAAAAGAATTATAAAAGATTAGTAAATAATTTTAATAACAAGTAAACCTCAAATAAAGTTAACAATAGCAAATTATTTATGCGACCTTTAGACTTAAAACACAATCAACACTATATTCAAATTATGAAGAAGCATGGTACTTAAATTAACTATTTACAAATTAAGAAAATTATACTATATCAGAAAATATAATAAACATCCCCATACTATGGTTGCATGTTTATACAAGAAGAATGCAACTGAATGCAATTTTCAACCATTCTATTTGTATAAACCTTATTGAAAAATAGGTATATAGGTATATAATTAATTCATAAATTAATTATAATTCAGAGTCATGCAGAAATTGAACTTTAAAATATATATATCACCTATAAAACGACTACACACATCTTCAAGAATAATATGCAAATTGTAAAATGCAACCAGATGACACCAATAGTATGTCATAATGACAAGAGTGTAAGAGTGATATATAAAGAATACAGGCAAAATACAATGTTTTCAAGCATTTTATAAGCCTTTCAGTACAATAACTATATAGTTCTGACACAAAGGACGCAATTAGATGAGTTTTTAAATGGTAGAATTATTGTTTGTCTGGAGTGAGAGTGTTCCCAACTGGAAAATTTGAGGTACTTGGAATTGCTCAGAGTGTCATCTCCAGACTTTGGCCTCGATTTCAAGATTATGGTAATAAAAGTTAACATTACAACATAAATAACCCTCAAGTTACAATGCTAAATGAGGACTGGCATTTGGCAGTTACTGCCAAAAGAAACTGAAGAACAGTATCAAACCTGTTTTTTCAGCTCACTTCAGCCACTGGTACAATAGTTTAAAGACAGACTGTATACAGACGCATATGGTAAATTGGTCTATATGCTCATAGGCCTGTCTGATGTGTTCTACTTACTGCAACTCATGGTCAACTGAGGTTGGTCTAGAATAGAAAGCATACATTGCAAGCACAGCAACAATGGGCTTATGTGATATTTCCTGAGGAGTCCAAGATTAGCCTGCAGTCCAATTGTCACTAAACTTTCATATAGAAGGCGTCAGGCAACTGTTATTGTGAATGACATCATACATTTGGGAAAGAATTATTCTAGCTTCCAGAACTAACCTGCATGTTCAAATTGGAACCATAACAGGTCAAATTTCTTGGGACATTATGCATGTTTGCTTGGGGTGCCATGGGTGCAGAATTCATGTTTATGGATGACAACGCCCATCCTTAGCATGCAAACATTGTAAATAAATGCTTTTGATCGGAGAATATCCCCCATACGGACTGGCCAGCATTCTCACTCGACTTATATCTAATAGAGCATATGAGGGACATACTTAGCTGACGAAATGCAGTCTGTCAACCACCTTCTACATGTCTATTGGAGCATCAGAGATCATTGCTTGATGAGTGATGTAATATTCCCAAAGATCAGATAGATAATTTGATACTCAACATGCCAAGACATTTTATATACTGTATTGCATCGCCTAGACGACATTCTACGCATTAACCATCATACCAACCGTGTAATATCGGTTTTTGTAAATAAGTGTTTTTCTATTTGCTCCAGAGAGAAAAAAGAAATGCACTTTTTATCGATGATTTAAACATATAGCATCTGTTTGCTCTTCAGCTTTTGTTTAATAAGTAAGCTTTACAAATAAGTCACATTTGTTTTACTTCTGATTATTTTCCTGAACTTGCATTATTCTTCATTTATGGACATGAGCATAAATAAATTCTTCACCCACAAAACATATGGCAAAACTCCCATAAATTATCAGCCAGTTGACTAAAAGAATTAGGGGAAGGAAAACATATCTGTTCCACTAATGTGTTTCAAGTGGTAGAAAAGCTCATGCCATAGGCAAACAAATGTTGGTATGTTTCAAAAACCACCTAAAAAAATTTTAAGAATAAAGAATTGATCTTTCACAATTTAATTTGGGGAAAAAAATGTGTATACTGCAGGCAGCTTTTAAACAACAAATTTATGAGTGCATTTTGTATTTGTTTATTTATTTATTTATTTTCCTAGCTGAAAAAAAAATGAAAGTACAGAGAAAAGCATTTAAAATGCTTTTTTTAATAAATGTTAGCATACATTAATTAATGTGTGAAATCTACTGGCAATTATTAAAGTTAGAATATTACTTTACAGCCTTTGTTTTCAATTAGAAACCATCACATGTCAAAGAATTAACTTAAGATTATACACAAAAAATGGATTTATTTTAAATGATGAAAAATTATGAATAAATAAATTGTATTTTAAGAGCTTTTCATATTTGGTCAATTTTTCATACACACACGCACACACATATATATATATATATGTATGTAATGTTATAAATTAAAGTCATTATTTATATTCCTTATTTGCATTTCATAGAATTTTAAAGATAAGCTATTTTGAAGCTATTTGAAAAAATAGTTTTTTTCATTTTTGTGACAAAAGCAAATTATGAAAAACAAATACACATAAGTACATTCAAAATAGAGTACCAAGAATACACATAATTTAAATAAGAATACACAATGATACAATGCTTGATCATAAAATCAAGATATTTAAACAAATAGCATGTATAATTAAGGCAAATATAGGGCAACCACTAACACATCAAACCATCTCTTGCAACAATACATACTGCATCATGGTTCATTAATTTGAACATTAGATGTCTGACATTATCCTGAAGCAGATGGGCTCACAAATCATGGGAACAATAAAGGCAGATAGGCTCATAGCATATAATGTATCAGCTGGTCTTAAAAATTCTCTACAGGAGATAAGTCTGGGGTGTTGACCAACTGTGGAAGAGGGCATAGGATGTCTTGAGCAACTCAAGCTGTATGCAGACAAACATGATCTTGCAGGTCAATTGCTCCTAAAAGAAAATTTAGGAAAATCCCGCATGTGAAAGAAAACCACCAAAATAATGCTGATGTGTCAAACTTCCATATACCACAATCAAAATGAACAGCTATTCTGGTTATGATCTCGCAAACCATTGTCTACAATGTGGGTAGAGTTTTGCATAACAGTGTGGATGGAGTTATATCATTCACCAAGCCACCTGTATACCCATATTCTGTTATCAACTGCCAGCCATCCCATAAAAACAATTCTTCCTTAAGCATCATGTTTTGTCAATCTATGGCACTTTTCACATCACTCTGATTTTGCACCATTAAAAACAAAGCTGTAACTATTTTAGTGTAAAAAACAATACACAAACAAGATACTTTTCAAATTTGCTTCCACAAGACATTCTAGAAACAGTTAGAGGAACAGCTGTCACCCCCCATATCTGATCGTATTGTGTCCTCCCCTTTATGAACTTTGTGTTCACTTCAGACCCGGTACGCCATCTTATACCCACAGCTCTGAACAGGATTTGATGATGCACTCTGAACAATCAATCTGACAAGTAATGTAGTATGACAGCAAGCTTGCAATTTTCATGACAATCATGAGGTTTCTCTAAAACTCCCTTCACTGAGAAAAATGTTTAATTACACATTTACCTGGCATTCTTCACTTGTTAAAAGTATCAAGTGCCAGCTTGTAGAGGATTTGCTACTTCATTGCAGCAATACTGCAAGGTGTGCAATTATATGAACTGGCACTAAACTTGGATAATTTGCCTTATTGGATTTCACTATTCTTAATTGCAAAGTTTCATAATGGTATCCCTCCTTCTTCATAGATACATTATTTTTAATGTACTTGTGTGCAATTATTTTCTAAAAACAGAAAATTTTAAATGAAATGTAAATGTTAATTAAAAAATACTCCTGAAAATGAGTTAAGTCACAACTTCATGGATATTTATCTCCCAAGAGATAGACACTGACATATTTATCACTTTAAAAAAGAATTTCACCATCAAGGATTGCCTTGACAACATTCAAATCCTACAAAAAACATCAAAAGAAATATTCAAATTTTGTTATACAAACACATACCTTGACATAAGATTCATCAAGTTCAATTGCCTTTGAAGCATCATTTAATGCATATCCAAAGCATTCTGTCTTCAAGTATGCAAAGCTTCGATTACCATAATAAACTGCAACATTTGGATTAACCTCAATAGCTTTAGTATACATATCAATGGCTTTATCAAATTCTTGTTCTAAAAAAAATAATAATGAAATATATTAAAGTTCATATTATTAAGAACCTAAATATTACTGCATTGTTTTGATTAAATAAACTAGAAAATTACCTAAAACATTTTCAAAGTCCAAAACTATTGGTAATTAACAAATAAATTCTAAAAATGATAACAACTGGTTGCCTCCAAATAATATAGTTATCAAGTTAGATTTTCGTACAATGATTTTGAAATATGGAGCCACACGAAGGACGATTAAGTAATGAGTTATATAAATGAAAATAAACAGTGCTTCTAAAATTTCACTACCTGATCTTTCAACATATGGAAAGTAATTCTGAAAAATAACCTTATTTTACCTTCCCGTACATTTTAATTTTTTAAAAAAAATCTTTATAGTAATTTTTTTTTTCAACTTTTGTATGTTGAATTTATTACTTTTTGTGCTCTTTACCATTGTACTAAAATCTTGTCTCAAAGTTGACTATTGTATAAATATTGAAACATCATAACCAAACACTGAAAAATATATTCA
Organism: Argiope trifasciata; assembly: GCA_026543055.1. NCBI lineage: Eukaryota > Metazoa > Arthropoda > Arachnida > Araneae > Araneidae > Argiope > Argiope trifasciata. The sequence goes on along the minus strand of JAPMOQ010065192.1, from coordinate 59,868 downwards.
TTGGAGCATGTTTACTTCAACATTCAAATGGATTTTTATTTCTACTGTTCATTTTTGGCAGCAGTCTTGATTTTTTTGATAAGTTTAAGTTAGTTGTTTACATTTGTTAAAAATAATTATTTATTAATGCATCTGAATTTAAATCAAGTTAATTATAATTAATAATGTATATAATTGAATTTCATATGTAAAACAATTGCTTTATTTCATAGAGAACTTGGGTGTTCCTGTAAATAGTACATGAAATCTGCCTATTATGTAATAGATAATTGAGTGTTATATGCAGAACATATTTATTAATTTGTTGAATCAAATAAAAAATGGTACGTGGTTCTTTAAAAAAGTGTTTATTTCATTTGTTTAGTACTGTAAGATAAGCAGCAATTAAAGGAAAAAAAAGTTCTCTTTTTAAATAGTTATATCTCCCAATACTTCGTTATTTCATATTTATTAGATGTATCCTTTTTTTTTTTTTTTCCTTCTTTCTAAATTTAAGCTCTGCATAACAAGATGGAGGTTATTTATTTAAAGATCATCAGAAATATATATATATACATATATATATTTACATATATATATTTACATATATATATATACACACACAAACACACAAAACAATTCATATATGATTCATCAGTCACGAGACTACTCAAATTCCTTTTTATATTTTATTGCTGAGTAAACATTACTATAGAATAAAATCTTGAAATTTTTACTAAATCATATAATTTTTATTTTATTTTATGTTTTTAGTGACAGTTAAATTGGCCAAAATTAATGACTACTATTTTTTTTAAACGAAGGAGATTACATAATTTAAGATCAGTAATGTCAATGAAAACAAAAGATTATGGACAACAGAAGTAGTATTTGATCACTGAAATGTGTTGTTAGTCAAAGGAGTACCCGAATCTACACAAGAATCCTTTGGGGATATAAATTAAATCTATTTCAGTTAAATAAATTCTGATGATTCCATTAAAGATGTGTTAGTTTAATTCTCTTGCATATGTATTGCTTGTTGCATTAATGAAGTTTTATAGTTGAGCCTGGTACTTAGACATTAGAGTACTACTAAATATTTACATGTATGTCTCTTCTTATGCTGCACTCACTTTATCAATTGCAGGATACATTGTTAGAAATCAATTAAACTAAGACATTTTCTTCAAGCACAACTGTTGTTTTACTAACCTACATATACTGTATAAATAAAAATGCAAAAGTGGGTCATCACTGATTCATTTAAAGAAATGATTTAATGAACTCTGCCATAAATACAAGTAAAAACAGCACAGAATGTCTCGCTATTACTTAAATGCATACTTCTAAATGAAAGTTATCACTCCTCCCTTTGTCATAAAAATTTCAGATCATAAGCAAATATCTGAATACTTTGAACACACAGATTTTTATTTTCAGAGCCCCAGCAAGGAAGAAAAAGAGGAGGGGTGGGGGGGGATATTTCAAAACTATTTGACCAATCAATGAAATCTAAAATTTATCACTAAGCTACAATTTTAGAAACTATATAATTTAACAAATTTGTTCATCAAGGCTCCCCCCACAACAGTATTTATTGTCTACGAGTATAAACACCAAGATAGTTAATATGTTGTCATATGTGGTTAAAATTTTCATACTGATACACATTTTAGATGTTGAAACTATGTACCACATTTTATAAATATAGCACTTTGTGTTTTGAAGCTATCCTATTCACTTGTACTCGGACAAATGAACAAGCAACAAGAAAAAAACCCAATAGAAATGGTTTTCGTTTAAAATTAGGTTTCAATATGAAAATTTAGAATTGAGAAATTCTAGATTAAAGTATTTTTCAAATAATTCTGCTTACTAGAAGACATATATTGAAAAAATATTTTTCTCAATGTTAATATATTATTAACCACTAACTATCCAATAAGATGACACCTACAATTTTGGGATTTTTATTCAAATGGAAATTACAGAATACTTTACTTATCTATATATTCAAAGGAATTTTAATATTGAATTATAATCCTTATGAATTGTTTATTTTTTGCTTACAACTATCAAAACGCATAAATCGATGCATATATGACATTCGGACAAAACAGTTAAGCGGTTAAGATTCTAGTAGGGATTTCTCCACATGTCAATCAAAGATAACGATAGATATAAGAAAGGGAAACACAAATACTGAATTTCGATCAGCAACTTATTTTTTCACTAGCAATGCAGTGTGTGATTCACTGACTGAAGCATTTTTACAAAGATACTCTTGAATTAATAAAGTAAAAAAGTAAAATGGTATCAGGAAATAAGAGAATATGTTAGAATGAAGCTATTACAGACTGAATTAAGATAAAACTTTGTAAATAAATTTGGATTTAAATTCAAGTTTAAAATATCACTGCATATTATATTATATATATATATATATATATATATATATAATTTCTAATTCCATACTTGCATATGAAAATATTTTACGAGCTTAATTTATCATATTTAAAACTTAACATATTTAATACTTCATACATTTAACCACTTTGTATTTCAAAATATAAATTAAATTCCAAAGGATTTGTATGTGTACCACACTAAATAAGCTAATGTACTTCCAGTTTTCATTCATAATAATAAAAAGTTTAGTTAAAACATTTTGCATTAAGATTTTTAAAAAGCCACACAAAATAATCAGTTTTAATATGAATATTACTATTTTAAAATTGATTAACACACAAAGTGGCAGTTACTGATGACATATTTTCTAAATCATCAGACTATGAAGAAGAAAATTTTACTAAGTGTTTGATATTTTATTTTTTGTCAGGCAACATCAGTCACTGTAGACTAACAATATAATTTTTATAGGCTGTATTGGTCATTTTTAAGTAATGATATATAATTTTAAACTTATATTCTATTAATATAATCAAATCAAGAGATAACAAAAAAATATAATAAAATGCATGCAATCTTTTCACAAGTTTACAAAGATTTGTGTTAGTATCTCAAAGAAAATGGATGTTGTGGATAGGACAGAAAGGGCGCCAAAATAATCTTGGCACTTAATGTGTTAAAAGAAAGGACATAATTGTTTTCAAACATACTAAATGGAGTGAAATCGTTTTGCATCTCTCTTATATTTCCATATAAATTATATAAGATTAAATAATACCATTAAAATCTATAAAAAAGGTTACTAATATAAATACTGAATTATTATTTACAAAACAAATAATATATAATCAAATTATATCATTTGTTAATCACGTGTACTCTTTATGCATTTAAAAATTATTAGTTGAAATTTCTAACTAGCAAAGAGGATGAAAGCCTAATCATTTGAGAGAGCTCTATACATAAAGCAATGTTAATTATAGATACACATCAAAGAAGCGTTAAAGAAACCTAGGACAGAAAAAAATAATAATAATGTTTGGGGATGAAAAGTTATGTATTAGACCGGTAAAATAGGCCGGCACTTACTCTTAAAATGTTCATTAGCCTTTTCCTTCAATTCTTCCGCTTTCTTTTTTGAGTCGTCTGTGACAGACATTTTAATACGTTTGATTGTGCGAAATAAAAAACTCTTAAGATACAATATAAATTTATGAGCAATACATTTAGAGTACTTAACAGCGATATTTTAGATTGATTTTACAAAAGGCATGTATTGGGCCATTGCATCATAGTGCTGCCATTCAACATTTAACAATTGCTTTCTGATACAAATTAGGAAAAATTTTATGCTTTCGTAATTAAAACCAAATATCTAAAATAATCAATTTATATACATTCAAAAATGTTTTACAATGTTCAATCCAAATTAAGCTCTTACATTCTCTATTCAATATTTTTTTTAAATTTTAAATGTCAAATTTTTTTAGTGAATCAAATTTATTTCCGGCGTATTGAGCACGTTAACTCCAATCTTATCTATTGGTAGTGAATATTTGCAATCGTTTTTAACATAGTAAAAGCTCTTTATTCGCGGAGTATATGTTCCGTAAATATGCCGCGAATACAGAAACCGTGAATACGGAATGGTAATTTATATGGCATTATAGGGGATACATTCCTAGGTGACAAAAAAAAAAAATGTATAAAAAAATCAATTTAATTGAAGTTTTTGAACGTTTTGATTAATTCTCTTACGGCTTAGGCAATGGTTTGAAGAATTTTGTGATTCTCTCTTGCTTGGCAGTTTTTAAAAGCTCCTTCAATTCAGACTGATACGCAGCAGTCGCATTAGCAATTTGCCTCTTAAAAATAAGACTTCGTTCCATAGACGGATCAATGCTCATAAAGATATCGCAAAGCTCATTTGCTATTCTTAAACCTTCACTAAGATTTTTGAAATTAAATGTCACGTTTCCAGTGCTTGTTGAAGCCTTTTCTTCAATGGGCTGTGAATTGAACATTTCCTCCAAATCGGTTTCAGTCAGGTCATCATTTTGCGATTCAAGTAAATCCTGAATATCACTTGATTCTATCTGTTCGAACCCATCTCTTCCTATTCCATTCGCAATTCCGGCTTTTTATTAGTCCATTTGACGGCATTTACAAAGGGTATTGGGTTGGATACCTATTGGAATCCTTTTATTATTATGTATGTACATATTTGATCCTCGAATAAAGAAAGTTTTAGCCGCGAATATAGGAATTGGGTCGCATTTTTTAAATCCTCGAATAGTGAAAACGCGAATGAAGGAAGCGCGAATAAGGAGCTTTTACTGTATGCTCTTAGCCGGCGTTAGGGTGTACCTGGGCGGAACGCTCAAATCACGTCGGGAGAGTAATCTCCTGGTATGGCACCCAAAGTGTGAAGACCATTCCATCATGCTCATCTAAAGCCTGCAGGCAAATCAGAAAATATATTCTTCTATCCTTGGACATTCTTCTATCCTTGGAAAAGCTAATGAAGGAAGTGTGAATAAGGAGCTTTTACTGTATTTAGAAATCGTTTTTAGTACTTAGTTTTCGGTATCGGTGAACATTCTCAGTACTGAGTTCAAATAAGTACAAATGCAATTTATCAGTTGGTATGAAGTGTGAATTTCAATTTTTCAGCTATTATAGCTTTGAATATTTATGAAAAATACAAACCTGCTTTACGATATGACCAATAATGAATTGGATCTCAAAATATTAGGTGAGACGGAATAATGCAAATTTAATATGGTATTTAAAGAATTAATTAATTTTGTCGTTTTATTTAAATACATGGACCAGGTACGCGAATTTATTTCACTTTTTAAATTATTTTTGATCATTATTCCATTAATAGTCCTAATTAATTATTATTTGAATTTTGGGTATTATGTTATTTTACAATTCTAAAAATATGGGGCTTTTTTTTAAAATAATCTTACTGCAATGCAGTCTCAATGCCACGGCAGTACCAAGAAAGGAAGTTATAAATTTTTGTGGTGGAAAGTTCATAAGCAAGATAACAATTTTCGGACATGCGTATACACATGAATATATTGTACAGCAGTTAGGTAACATGACTGCGGACCCATTAGTCCCGAATTCGAAACTCAAGAATGCACAAATGGAAGCCAAGTTCCTATGATCTTTGTCTTGACCATCAACTTCCTACACAACCGAATACAAAATCGGTGGCGTAATGGTCCCGAAGTTTTTTCGCGCAGTATCTAATAAAGGTGTTATTTCCTTTCCAACCCATAAAACTCATAAATGAGACGCACGCCCCTAGTAATGACTTTTTAAAACTCCGTGTTAAAGTTTCCCATTCTATGCTACAATTAAAAAGCCAAAATTCTATGCTAAAAAGAAAAAAATAATTAAAAAAAACGATAGATTTAATATGTTGAATGTAGTCAAAATTTAAAAAAAACAAAAAGCATCAGCTATTCAAATCACCAAAAATACAATAAATACCATTTATCTAAGTTGTGCTGCTTTATAGTTATTACATTTTATATTTACATGTGAATGGACATAGCAGTTTTTTTTTTCTTCTACACGTAATTATAATTATATTTAGTTTGTGATTTTTACAAAATGATGGAAATTTCAATGATTTGATTTAACCCATTGCTAAAAATAATTCTTTTCAACAAAGGCTTCGTTACTACTATAAAATTTAGCCAATATGTAACATATATAGTTTATATCCGCCTTGATGGCTCGTTTGAGTTTAGTTTAGTTTAGTTTAGTTATATTAACGTCCCGTTTAAAGCAACACGAGGGCTATTTTGGGACGGACCTCGTAATTTTGAACCACGGTCAGATGACGAGGACGACACCTGAAGTGACACCCCCCTCAATGGCTCGTTTGAATTCAAGTAAGTAAACCTAAATAAGAACAATAATAAATTTGTATATGTAGAATTCTGATAAACTTCTTGGTGGATTCAAAAATATATTATTTTCATAAAGACTAAATAAATAAATTTTCCATTCAGAAAAACGAATTTTCATAAGAATGGAAGTAAACGCTGAATATAACAGTATTTCGTTTGCAATGACACATCTTTCAAAATGGCTTTAATAAGTATTTCCTCCCAAAATTATATCCTTCTAAATTTTCGAAATATTTCAATATTTATACTTACATCAACATTTTTCTTGTAGAATTCATTGAATATTATTTTACGACTAAATAGATCTTATTATCATTCATTAAAGAATTTGAAATGAAATGATTATTACCGAAAGGTAGCATACGTCACTAAGAAGATTTTTCAATGAGTTTAGTTATTGTAGATCACAGTAAAGGTAATTTTTCGTGCAGGAGTAAAATTAAATTTTTTAAAAAAAATCTCAACTTGAAACAAGTTAGGGACATCTAATAAAGTGAATAACTTCATTTTAAAGACATAGTTAAAATAACCAGGATATTTTTTAAACATTAACACTGAACACTACACTTCACCGCCGTTTCTAGAACTCATGTAGCTCCTTTCTGTTTTGGTATAGATGTTGGCGGATTTTATTTTTAAAAAATTACGCAACAATCTATAGGGAAGATACAAACAAATGAATAAATACGAATACGTTAAGCATAACAAAAAAATTAAAAACTAGAATTAAATATATCTTGAGTACAATAAAACTGGATGAATTAACATGATAATATTTGAGTATACAATATTTGTGAACATATTAAGGAATTCTAAAATTAATTGTTGAACCATTGACATTTGTTTTAATAATAATAGCTCCCTCTAGGGGCTCCTTAGAGTGATGAAATGGAGGTGTTTGAAACCTTAGAAAGGGAGGAGTTTGGCTCTTCCTATTGACAACGGGAAATATCATCTACGGGAAAGATTGCCCGTCGGTAACCAGTGATGGGCCTTGTGATTCATAGTTTCCAATAGTGTTGCTGTAGCGGTGTTCCGATCATACAGTTTCTTCCGTGTATGTCAGGGCGTGTCGGAGCAGTTAGTGTATAATTATGGTTATTAATTATATTCTCGAACCACACATTCAAGAATAATAGTAAGAATCTTTCCCATCGTATGGAAAGATTCTTACCGCCATTTTCTAGAATCGAAATTTTATACAGAAGAAGGAAATGAAAAGTATTTTAATATGAATGACACAAAATTAAATTCATGTCATATACACGAATGCATTAAACACTTGAAGACTTTAAATGCTGTGGGTGAAATTCATCAAACATTCTTGAAAATTCAGGCAGGGGATGCCAAAATAATATTCATTTTATTATAAAATATTTTTGATTATTTCATTTTGATTTTTTGAAGTTCTATGTTTTTAATGCCAGTTAAAATAAAAACAATAATCAATGCTGATAGTGAACTGTAACACAAGTATTTCCTTCCTTATTAACATAAGAAAATGTTTTTTATAAGTCAGTTTTATATATTACAGAATAAAAATTATTTTTTATACATTAGAGACAGGTTAAAACATAGTGTATATATAATGACTTTTATTAACTCAATGTTTATTTGACGCATCTTTAGTGATATTTTGCATCAAATGCTTCAACCATCGCTCAAAAATAAAACAGATGCATGATATGAAAGTTTTATTGAATTATAATATAGTATGTCTATTTTTTTCTATTGATTTAAAAATAAATAACATGTTTAACACGAACGGAATAGCATTAAAAACATTTGATTTTTATAACTAATGGCTATTTATAATATCTAATCAAATAAAACTGAATCGCACTTTTATGTAAACTGTCTACAATGATGGAAGTTTACTTTAGATATGAGATTTGATTGCTATAAGATTTGATTTCGAGTAAAAGGGATATAACTAACTCACCAGACGTACTGCAGTACAAAATATGCTGCAAAACTGCAAGACATACTGCAGTTTTTCATTTTATTAAATAATTATTTTAGTGAAGGATTTCTAAATATTTTAACTATGTTAAAACTTTTCTTTACTTAGCCAGTTAGTTCAGAAAGTGCTAAACGCTCTTTCAACAAATTAAAATTAATAAAGAATTGCCTTCTGAAGAATATGCGTGCAAAGCGTTTAAATGCATTTGCTGTATTAAGTGCTGGAAAAGAAATTGCAAAAATTATAATTTCTCTGGAGTAATTAATAGCAAAAATAAAAACACACTTTAATTAAACATGAGTTAGTAATATATATTCACGATTGTATTTTTTTGTGTTTTGTATTAAGAAAAATTTAGGCCCCAAATGTGTTTTTTTTTGTAGCCAGGCCACTTTATAAAGAAGATCGGCCTGGGTATAATTTTTTTTGTAAAATTTACATATAATATGATCACAGATAACAACAAGGATAATTAATTTTTTTCATTTTATTGTCAATAAAGTTGTCACGAATGAATGTCTTTTTCTTTGTTATTGCAGGAATAGAATTCCAGCGAAGAGGCCTACATAAAATGAATTTTCAAGAAATCATTTTGCCATTTACTATTCATTGTTTTCAATTTTCTTATATCAAAATTAGATGTTGAATTTTCATTAATATAAATTTGTAACTTCTTTGTTTCTTATCCAGTCAATGTTTATTTTTATTTAAAAGGACAGCTTTTAAAAAAAATCATAAAATATTTTATTATGTGATTTGAGAAACCATTTCTTAAAAAATTTCAAATAGATATCATATATTAACAGATTACTTTCGAAAACCCCATTTTGTTTCAAATATATTTTATGAAGCAGAGATAGCACTTTTATTTGAGTCCCGTTTAGATTTATTCAAGTAGGTAAATTTGAGAACAAAGATAAATACTAATTTATGTACCACATTATACTAATAAAGCAGAATGATCCAAAGATTAATAGTCTTCGTTCTATTAAACAAATGGAAATATATTTTTATTTGTAATTTTTTCGCATCATTTTTTATTTGTATACTTTAACAAATATTATTTTTAAAATTTCAATATTTTTAACTGAAACATATTCTGAGAAATTTTTATTCCTCTAGGACTGAACCAATAATTTTGAACTTGAATGACAATATCATAAGAGAGGAGATACAGCTGTTTAAAAATTTTGACTGCAATAAGCGCAAAGGGTTTTTTGAGGTAATCTTAAAATATGTGAAAAAGATGTATAAGAACTAAATTTGACGTAATAAAATCTATATAAGTTTTATCTGATGTTTTAAGTACTATATATCTTCAGTTTTGTAGCAAGTTTAGCTAATTCATTTCTAGATCGGAGTCTTCGATTCGAAGGAATCCATTATAAAATTAAATGGAAACGAAACATGCATTTTTTTAAAAAAAATTTCTAATTTCTGGTAAAAATAAGAGTTATTTTTTGTTACAATTGGTTATTCCACTAAAAATATGTAATAGTTTTATAAATTTTTATTAATTGTATGAAAATATTTAATGGAAAAACATCAAGAATTGAAAAGAAATCGGAAATAAAATTCGTAATTCATAACATATATTTCGTTCTTCAATCATTGGATTGGAAAATGTCTTTTTTGGAATATAAGTTTATCTAAACTTATCAGGAAGTTCCGAATAATAAATTATTCTATGATTCAAACCCAGCTACTTTTGAAGTAGTAAGCATGAAACTAGAGCAGGATTTTCTAGAAATTCTTAGGATTATAAATCTTGGGCGTCACCATTCTTCTCCTTCTCTGATTTTCGAAACTAACTTTTTTTATAAATCATAGTTATCTCTGTATAAAAAGATTTAATTATTAAAGGCTGATGTATTTAACTAACAAAATTTTAAATTTTTTAAGTGTTTGTTTTCAATTGTTTTTATATCAGATTTAAAACAACTGGAAATAAAATTTTATACTAAATTGAAGAAAGTAACTTCATTTTTAATGACTATTAATAATATATATTATAAGAGGATAATAGATTTTTTAAAATTAGAAAACAATGTATTTTAAGAGTAACTAAGCAACATAGTATAAAAACTAATAAAGTAATAAGTTTAAAAAATTGATAAGATTTTGTTTCAATATTTTAGGGGTACTTTATTTTATTTTAAATATAGTCAATAACGGAGTTCTTGTAATTTTTATCAGAAAAAATATTTTAAAAATACACATAAAAAATGCCTAAACTTCGAAACAGTTGCCTACTTTATTACAGCTTTTTATTCAGTTGTTCAATACAGACGTTGACATATCATGCAATACAAAATTAATAAAAATGAGATTAGCGAAAATTTGAAGTTTCTTTTTAATGTAAAAACTATGTAGTTTCAAAGTAATTCTCAAATATCAAAAGTAATGTTCTCATTTTGGTTCTGAAAACTATTAAAAAATTTATTAAAACAAGTATGTTATAGTGATAGTCAATGTATTTATTGTTTTAAAAATGCCATATTGTTATATAAAAATTAATTTATGTACCGAAAATTTTAAGTTCACCCATTTCCATACAAGAAACAAAATTTTAACTATATGTGAGGCAATATAGTCAAATTATTAATGTACTAATATTTTTTTAATGTATTCCGTAAACTTTATAAATTTATTAAATGTATGTTTACTTGATACAAACAAGTATATTATTTTTTTGCTTGTACTGCACTTTTAATTCTGTAATAATTCTATAAATTATCGCCTTCTTGAAATGAAACAATTGTTGTAATTTTCAGATTATCTTGACTTTATTCAAGTTCAAATTATTAATTCTCTTATTATTAAAACACTGAACAATATAAAAAATGAAAAGCTTATGAATCGCACAATATATTTTGAAAATTTTAAAACCAGTTCATTGAAAAGTATTTTCGGATTTATGTTTCTCTTATGTTAAATTTCCACTAGCCTTTTTTCACATCAAATTTTCACTTCTGTCTGGTTAAAGGAATATGCAGTATATTAAAACCAAAATACAAATTGATGTATGTTTATATTTTCATATGATAAAGGAAAATAGGTGTCCTTTATCTGATTTAATGTTAATATAAAGGTCTTTGATCATCTGATTTGCCAAAACTGACGGGCAGTGTGTGTATTTATAATATATAATAGGGTACTGGGGAGTAATACATATTTTTTTGATTATTTTAGTCGAAATAAAGGAGGGATATCATTAATTTTAATAATTTTAATATTATATAAGTCTAAAATGCTCACATATATACACATTTTTGTTGTAAAATTAAAAAGAATCTTAATTTTAATTTCAAGAGAGAAACAGTCTTGAGATTCAGAATAATATTTCAATATCTTTACATCTCCCCGCTGTACAAAAAAGAAGCTGGCAATTCATTGTACATAATATTGATATTGTTGCAAATATATTTGAATTACTATGTTGAATATTTACTAACATTTCAGCATCGAGAGGATGTTTTAATCCTAATATTCTTTGTTTGAAATGCAATTTTAGCCCTTATAATGGAATGTAATTTATACGTATAAAATGAGCTGTAATGTCATTATTTTTAATTATTCAATTTTTTTTTCTATTTTGAAAAGATATGTGTACTTAATACTTTTAAAAATTAAAATTATTGGGTATCTCATGCAATAAAGGTATCATTAGAAATATATAAAAAATGTATTTAGGTTTGGAATTTACTCGAATTTTTAAATTATGCACGTGTTCAGAGTTAGCTGAGCCTGATATGCACTACATAAAAAGGATATTTGGAAATTTAGTTTGAATAATAATAATAGTTTTAATCATTTTCCCTGTATTATATTTGTAAGAGTTTCAAAATCGCAAATTATTTTCTCTAATAAGATAAAATCAGTTTAAAATAATTAAAAATCGATTATCAGTTAAACTGTTTTTGGTTGGTTGAAAAATTTTACATTATGACTAACACAATATTTCTCTAACATACATGAAGTTTGAACATTCATATTAATACAGGAGGCACATTTTTGTTGTGGGAAACTTAATGTTATTGGCGGCATAGTTTATTACAGCGTTATTAGGTTTCTTTTAAAATTCTTATTGGATGCATTTGAAACTCGCCTTAAGTTTATACATTTGAGTGCACTTTATTTTATGTTTATTGTCATTCTATTCTTCATGCACCATTACTGCTATTTTTTAAAGGAAAGAGTTACATTAGGTAATCGAAACGTTCATCGCTTGTGCTTGTTGTAATATGGATGATGACCAATGCACATGTACTAAATTATCATTTGTAAAATTCTGAAGATGATCAAGATGGTACCAGATTTTTTAAAAGCAGATGATGAGCCACTGCAATTGAATATTTCTTTTAACTCCATTGCAACATTGAAATTTTTTTAAACTAATTGTAAGTTTTCTAAATTTATCTTGGAAATATTCTTATTTTACTGAAAAATTCTGAATTGAGTTAGTTCTTCGATTTTACTGAGTTATCAAAGAATAATTTTTGAGTGCTGAGAATGGTAAAATTTTTTTGAAATCATTCGAACATTGAGGATTTAGATTAAATGTGTTGGAATTATAGTTATTTTTTTACAAACCAAATTTTATCAAAATGCATTTATAAATGTTTCATAAAAATAATGAAACATTTATATATGCATTTGAATAGTATTTAAATGCATCCAATACACAGAGATAATGAAGTTGTTACAAGAGTGTCATTATGGATAATATATTCATAGGGTTGAACAGATCTTAGCAATTTGTCTCCCATACTATGCAGTGAGAAATAAATTATACAGAAAAGAATAGTTTAAGTGAAAGAGAGAAAAACCCAATAAAATTTGACAGAAACTGAATTTTTAAATATTTAATTTCTAATCTCAATTATTTCTTTTATCGAGAAATCTAAAGAAATTTTATGAAAACTGTTTAAAATGGATTTACAAATCTAAAGTTAAATTTCGTATGTATGCATGAATGCATTTATAACACTGGTATATTGGATATGTGATTGCATGTGATATTTTACTTATTCCTCTGATCAAATTGGAATTAATTTTCGACGCACCATCGGAATAGTTTTAAATCAGATTAAATCAGTTTTGTCATATCTAAATTGAAATCAATGATATAGGTCAGAAATTGTCAATCAAGATCGTGTGCTAAAGAGCCTTTCCTCTAGCTGAAACATAAAATGATTTAATTTGCGATTGCGTTGTGCTAAATTCATTATCAATCACATATAAAAAAATTTGTAATTCAAATATCTCGATTCCGCTGTTTTAGATATTTATGAATTTTGTTTCCAGAAAAATTTATGTTACCTTATAAGCAAACATTTTTAAAAGCAATATACTCTACTGTTTGTTTTTGCTGCTAGCTTCATGAATATATTTCACCGCAATTTCGATACAATTTTGCTTTTGTTTACAATGTAACATATACATGACTGATTATCTGATGATGATGCCGTGTTAACACGGAAAACGGATGCAGTAGGTTCTGAGGGTAAAGACCCCTGAGCATCCGAAGGCAGAAGTCTGACTTCTAGCTCAAATGAACACACACAATTGCTTGCACAACCCCTTTTTTAAAGGTGGCTCATTCAACCACCTCACAGATAGAACATTGCGGAAGAATGATCAGGCCCGAACTAGTACTCGAACCAGCTACACCCAGATCACAGTGAAGACGCGTTACCCCTAAGCCAAGACGCAAGTAACTGGCTATCTTCTTACTTTATAAGAATTTTAAGATTTGCAAAAGAAATATAAAAATTATAAAGATATTCTATAAGACAATTATTTCTACCTCTGCAGTTGGTAATGTAAAAAATATATTTTTTGTTCCCTAATACTTAGTAATATTGGATTACAAAGCAGATATAAATAAAGACAGATTCTCTGTCACTAAGTTTTTATCACAATAATTATCAGTACATATATCGATTTCAGTTTGAACTATGTCTATTATAGACAATTGTTTTGAAATTTCAACTTTAATAGTATCTTAAGTATTTGAAGATTTTCTTAAAAAGTCTACACAAAACAGTTTCACGAGGATACTTTCTTAGATTAAAATGACAGTAAACAACATATCCAATCTGAAAATGAAGGCTAGAGTTTAAAAAAAATGTCTACTTCAATAATCTTATAACAAAATCTCAGTTGTAAGAAAGAATAAAAGAAATCTTGTCCAAGCACATCATTAAAAAAACTTTCAAATCACTTGATTTCGATAGTAAATGAGAATGAATCCTTAATCTGCATTATAGAGTTACCCGAAAATATGAGTAGCGTCTTTTGATGTACTTTATTTTCGTGTAGTTTGATAGAGAAATTATGTTTCGAGGCATTGCATCAAACCTAAATTAGAATGTTACCCTATTGAGACTACAAATTATAGTGATATATTGCTCACATAATTTATAATTTTTTGAGGAAATAATCAAAAAGTAAATATTCGTTTACCAATTATTTTCAGTTTAATGCGATGAGCTTTTTGCCTTAAATTAGTCTTTTGCTTCTACCTTTTTTATGATTTATGGAGAGCGTTCGGTAAAATCTTTTTAAGAAGAGCTTTAAATTGAAAACAACGACCCGTATTGCAAGCGAAGTAATGTTTATGTGTAATAATGCCTACACGCGGAATTTATTGAATCACTACCGCCCCTTTAGCAGAGAAATAATAGATTGTAAAAAATAAATAAAAAAAATATAAATAAAGAGATATGCCAAAAAATAAAATTGTAAAATGCCTTTATTTTATAATAAGAAATGCTTTTATTATAAAACCCCTCTATTTTATTATAAATACATAAAAAAAGTTATCTTTAGTTATCTAGTATCTAGTTACTTCCTGCCTATCTATAATTAAAAAAAAATATTTTCCAGATAACAGTTTTCTTTTAATCTGTAAAAACTCTACTTTTAATCTATGTTTAAAAAATATCTTGCTACATTAATTTTACAGTAATATGTTTCATTGTTAAAATGAAACTGAAATCTAGTTTTCTGTTGCTACTAATATTTCATTACAGCTTTTTTACAATTATTGATGATCAGGATATGAAAATGTCGCATTTTTATATGCTAAATATGTAGTCGTATTTAGTAGTTAAAGTTTTGAAGTTTTGTTGCGCGTTCCATTGGGATTTAAGTTCAGATTCAAGCAATGGTGAAAATCTATAGAAATGAAATTTACAGGAATTCATCACGTAGAACATAACTATGAAAGACTTTTAAAGCAGTATGAATCATACATCTATCAAAATTCAAAATTCTGAAATATTTTACTTCAAAAGCCTTTAAGCCATAGTTACACAAAATATCAAATAGAAAATTTCAGCCATAATTTTTCCTGGAAAACAACTAGTCACCAAACGCGGTTATGGCAATAAATAAATCTATTTAAATTTGCTTCAGGTAACACGAAATTTCTTTAAAATATTATCTTTTCTTACACGCAGCTCTCCAGTTTGTCTGAAGGTTTGATAACTGTAATAGTAATTCCAGTGTGTTTAACAATAAAATGGTGATAGAGAAAAAGTTCCTCAAAAAGTATATTTTATCGTCGGGAATGTTGCCAACATCTATTATAACTGATATAAGTTCTTGATAAGATTAATCAGGGAACCAATAAAATAACTGTTTATCTGATAGTACCTTATTTTCATAAATGAAATGATCTTTTTGCTACTGAATGTAATTTCGGCATCTAAAATGGGTAACGTCAGGCGCAAGTCACATGCATACACATTAACTTATTTAGCAATAAAAAAAACCGAATTTATAACTTTTAGCAATCTGTTTACAAACTAATCATACAACAAGAAAAATTTACTTTGAAAATTTCCTAGTGAAGGTTTGCTAATTTAACAAATTAATCAAAACTTTAAAAAATTCTGAAATGAAATATTTTACGATTTATAAATGTTACAGTAAAGCTTAATTACAATTGTTGGAGGAAATAGAACAATGAAAATGAAAAGCATCAATACTTATAACAATGTTACATATTGTTTCAATTTAAATAGACAAAAAATATTTATGTTAATCATTGTTTACACAAAGAAATCTAAGCTGAACATTGTTTCACACAGCACAATATCAACACTGAAAAAGGTAAAAAAAAATATTACTTGTCATTATTTGACGTATCTCTGTGAGTGATTTCTTGCTCTTATTTGATAAAAACTCTTGATTAAAAAAAAAATGAATCGTCGTCTGTTGTTTAAACGGTTTAGGAGATTTTACCTCCGTTTTATCTGCTGCACTAGGGCAGACGATTTCTGCTCTAATATTTACTTAGGAGAAGATCTTTACTGCTTCTCAGTTCCTAAGCCACCCAGTCAATCACGGTATGAATTAATAATTTTGTATAAAACACCCTCACCCTAAGAACTTGAAGCAGTACCACTTAAGATAATATCCGCCTCTTCCACCGAATATTTCACCTGCCCCGATGATAATAGTTTCAATTTCATCTTAAACATTTATATGTGTCATATCTTAAAACAAAAGTAATTGAAATAGCCCATACTGAGGATCTTCACTGACGCACAAATTAGAGCAGAAGTGGTTTAAAATGTTACAACCATCGAGAGAGAACTGAGAAGGTAGTGGACAGCTATGATTCCCCAAAGGCAAAAGAATATCATCGGCTTCTCGTAAGCTCTGTTGAAAATCATGTCGATTACTGGAAGATAAAGGAATACTTCTATTACAATTGCCAATTCTGATGCGATAGTACCTTCTACATTCTTTGATTATTTATATGCTGGAGATAGAAAATCAGAACTAATAACACAAATCTATTGATTGTATCACATGTATCAACTTTTGAAACGCAAACTCTCAGTAAGAACCAAGACAAATACGTTTCTTCGCTTTGACAATCAAACAGAGAATTTTTTTCCATCAAGTCGAAGAACATCATCGGATCAAGATGGCAGGAAACCAGTGCTAATCACATTCTATTGAACGTCTTGGTTGGTTAAACGCTAATAGTCTCTTCTGAGACACACCCTTTTAGCGAAGAAATCTCAAACATCTGTTTCAAAGTTTTGACATAGGAGTAGATAAATCTGCTTTTTATCAAGTCGGAAAAATATCGTTATATCAACTGTTAGTTCCATAGATGTTGATATTGATTTCGGAAGAATAACTTAAATTTACTGTAATCCAAGTTTGTTAAGTTGAATAAAGCTAGCAAAACGTCTAGATTATATCACTCAAAGGGGATAAATGTGAAAGAAATTTTCATTTTGATTCATATATGCAGAATTATTGTTTTGAACATCACAAATATTTTCATGAATTAAAGATTTCTTTGAAAACAAGAAATTTAACAGCAATTTCATTTTGAAGCAATCTACTTTCATCAGCCATTTGCAACCAAGTCTGGAATTCTTTTCAGGGAGTAAAGCCGTTCTAATAAAACGAGGAAATCCGCTTACCATCTATACCATAAGAACATAATTTAAATCTTCTCATGTAATGATAGCATTATGAGAATGGATTCCATACTTACGATGTCGCATGTGGTCAATCGACACATGCTGGTTACATTCAACAGCAAGGTGATACTGAGTTTACCTAGAAAAAACGAGATCTTATTTCAAGAATTCTTCAACGATACCAGAAATAACAAATAATTTATTTTTTTCTTGAATATATTAATTGTGTCATTTGATTATTTTTAATGCTAATGTGTGCTACTATATGAATATTTACAATTTATCAAGTGGTCCGTTTCAACTCCGTGACTTCGACTCTTGAATATTAAACTGTAAATTACTTTAAACTCTCCACGAAGGGATAAACGCCAGGACATACTTAAACATAGAATGGTTATATCCGAAATATCCCTTATGAAAGTGAACTACCATATTAATTGAAAGTAAGGTTATACATCTTTAAGTGAGAAATAAAGTAGGAACTTCATAACATTATTACTATGAAATTATATGCTGTTTTTTTGCTTTGCTTTAGTAGATTAAAAAGATCCAGTTAGCCTAATAAATAGAATGTTTTTGTGAACTAATTGATGCGCCGTTGGT
Source organism: Argiope trifasciata (assembly GCA_026543055.1). NCBI lineage: Eukaryota > Metazoa > Arthropoda > Arachnida > Araneae > Araneidae > Argiope > Argiope trifasciata. The sequence goes on along the minus strand of JAPMOQ010065192.1, from coordinate 41,524 downwards.
AACGAATGTTTTCTAAGTGTCATCGCCCTATTTGTTTCTGCGGAGATGAAGACGGTTTAAGAAATCTCCAATATTTTATCTGAGCAACTGGAAAACTTTCGTTCAAGTTGTGAATAAATATATCAATACTGGAGAGTTAATTTAGTACTGAAAATGAAACAAATGTCTTCAAAATTTTTCTTTCCAATAAGTGTGAGGAGCTAATGGTTTCTTTAGTAGCCCCTACTTTCTTTTTTCTTTCATAGTTGCATAGATTTTCAACACCAATCTTGAACAGTCATGTTACAATTTTTTTATAGTATTTGAATTTTGTTTAATTGTTGGAAAGAACAACAAAAATGAGCGTCTTTGCTTAACTGTGGGAATTAAATATAATTGTTTTAATAAACTATTCCGAAAATAAATTATTTGATTAATGTAATAAACACATAACTATATTTTCTCAACAGGAAATTTACATTCATTAAAGACTTTCATAGTTAAAACACATTGCACGACGGATTGTTTTAGTTTTCATATACTAAGTATAGAGAAAGTATTGCAGTAATCATAGATTCTAACTCGAGAATTTCCGAGACTCCACCTATGTTAAATATTTGAAAGTTCGGATATTTTTATTTCTTTCATTTGATCTGTCTAGTGACCAAGAAAACCCTAAAACTCTAAAAGTAATAAATTCGGTAAATGGCCTTACTTCGAATTTGCAAGTTCTATTAAATATTGAATAAAATTTATTCTGTGGAATTATATCAGTCAGACTGTCCTGATACAAATTAACATAATGATTACAAAACGAAGACAGTTAGATGTGAAACATTCTGTATACAGTTTTAACATTTAAAGTGTAGACACCTTTCAAATTTTAAACCAAATCCAGTGAGGAACGATTTGGTCTGTATATCAGAAGTGCTTATAAGCGAGAGAATCAAAAGTGTAATGATTTAAATATATCAATTACATTATGTAACTTCGGGGCTACAACTAAAGTCCTCGATGAAATTTCGGACACAATTGATTTGTTAATACGAATCACATATTCAATTTTCTGATGTTTTAAGCGCATGCCAAAAAATAATTCCCAAATAAGCTGACCAAAGATCACAAGACAGATTTAAAATACTAAATGATCGCCAAAGATTAATATTTTGTAACTATTGAATGCCAATATGTTCTCTGCCTATGTAAAGTCAGCAGTTTTTGGCTGAAGGTAGCGATAACACCCTTATTAGAGAGTATACGAGAAAGTTTTGGGAAGACGACTCTCACTGGTTATGGATACGAGTTACAAATCAAAAATTAAAATACATTTTTTATTGAATCGTATGTTTTATGCTATCATTATTTGCATTAATAGCATTTGATTTTATCGTTAGTGTCATTGACTCATTTGGGAAGAAAAAATAATCACATTTTATTTATTTTTAACAGTAAGAGAAATAATTATTTCCCCATTTTACCTTTTACTTTATGAAACTAAAAATAAATTTGCAAGCACTAATAAATTCCCCCCATCCATTTTTTGGAGAAACTGAATTCCTGACAAATATTCTGTAAATTAAAAATTTATAGTAATCTTCCATGACAAAATCTTTTTCACATTTTGCTACCCATAAGCAGTAAACTTTAAAAGAAACCCATTTATTTCTTATAAATTCTTGATGTATTATCAAAGGCTGTCTTCTTCCTACCATTCTTCGTTCCTCAAAGAAGGCGAAAGCATACTTCTATTACAGCGTGTATTAATAAATAGTAAAAAATCCCTATAATCTTCTCGGCCACAATTAGTGACGGTGAATCTCAATTTTTCTTAATCTAGTGTGAAGTTTCAAAATAAAATTTAGACACAGTCTTTTGGGACACAAATTTGAAAGATTTCTGCAATGTTCAATGCTTGAATATTTCACTAGTCTGAAATACGGCTAATCATTCAAATGCACTGTTATAATTTGTAACTTTTATTTATATTACGTAGATTTTATTATTCTTCTGTTTTAAAAGCATATAATTCATGAAATTAAAACCATGACTAAATAACGTACATAAATTACGTGAAATGTTGTCTTCGGCTACCACATTGGCATGAATCTGATATATCAATACTTTTCAATGAAAAATATTTTACCAAAAGAAAGGAAGTTTAGCTCATATTTTCAAGTAATGGCAGATAACAGATTGCACGCAGTTTAATGCATGATCAGTAATGATGAGATTTCAATTTGGTGGGTTTATTTCGCAATTGGAATTTCGTTATTATTTGAGCTTTCGATTTTGCTTTCATTATCGGTTAGCGCTCATTTTTATTGCTCTTCATTTTTTTCGTCTTCACTCTAAATTTTAGTTATTTCTATAAATACTGCTCTAATATATAAAAATGCTTGTTTTAAGGATGTAATTTTGGAATAAACTGTTTTCTGTTCTTGATTGAATGATAATATTATGGAAAAATAATTACAGTTATCAGAAGGTTGTTGATTGACCTTTGTTTAATCACTAAATATTGCATCTTAAAAAAAAGCCAAAAATATTAATTTGGATTATATGCACGATTTTATTCACAGTTCGTATTTTTCACACTTAAATGTACACGCGTAATAAAAAAGCTCTAATTACATTTTCAAGAAGTTAAAATTGGATTTTGAATTCATAATTTATTAAAATTACTTAATTTTAATTGTTATGTCCTTTTTCTTGCTTTTTTAAGTGAAGAAAGAAAGAATCTGTAGTTTTTTAAAAGTTTGCTGTGAAAAAAAAAGAGATCAGGTTGCAGAATAATAAAAAAATATCTATTGAAACAACGCTCTGTTATTAATTGTAACATGCAGATATTGCTTTAGTATTGATACATTTTATTAAAGGTTTTTTAACACAATTATTTTTGAGCTATTTTTATTCAAAAAAAGAGCAAATATTATTGAGCAAATATAAATTGAAACTTATTTGGAACTGTTCTGATCACTCAATATGTTCAGAGATGCTATTTGCCACTTATAATAACTATAAATAAATAATGATATCAAGATATATCGAAAAATATCAATACGTGTTCGATGATATATTTCAATAATGAATTGTGAATTTTTGTGCGTTTATTCAGAAATTGTAGTTATCTAAAGTATTTATCAGAAATGAAAATCGTAGCGTCTTCATCTATTAAGACGATTAATTTAAAATAATAATCAAAATGAAATACCCCTTCAACATTACCACTGTTTTCATTTCGCCAAATTTTATTTTATGCGAAATCTTATAATCTTTTGTAATGATAAGAGTGGCAGTCCACCAAAATGTGTACAACAATTACAGATTTTGTACTTTACAAAGTAGTTAAAAACCCATAGAAGCGATTTAAAATAAAGAAAGAACTTCGTAAACTCGTGGTATTTGTTTAGTATATCCTTCATATGATTATGCATTAAGTAATTATCTATCCAAAATTATAGCTAGTAAATAATAAGAGGCTTTAATAAATTTTGAAATATGCGTCAGTTGTTCAAATTTTTTATTGATAAAGAATTTCGTGAATGAAGTTTATTATATTTGATTTTTATAACAGGTAACTCTTAATAATCTCCCCTGAAACAAAAATTTCACTTTTATACAATTACTGTTGGGAGTTGTTTTCTTTATATAAAAGAGTCCTTACAATTTGTATTGGTAACTAACTTTGATTTTAGTATATTTTGAAGACTTGATTACAATTAATAACTGCTTTTATTTAATTTATATAGGATTGCTAAAATATTCAGTAAAAGTAAACGTTAGAATCATGCTTATTTTAAATTCTAATCATCAGACAATTTAGATTTTTGAAGGAAAGTAAAAAGATTTCTTCATTTTTAAAATTTAAATAATTTCCAAGTTTTTTTAAAAACTTTTGAAATGACAACTGAAATAAATTCTAGCCTCAGTGCTTAATTTTAACTAAAAATCTTTTTAAAATAAATTGTCTATGTATAATTTTACAGAGAAAAATGCATGGAAAACAAATAAAATGAATCATCCTTAATTTGTAACGTCATATTTCCATTTTCTTAAGAGAAGTTAGATTATTTGTTGCATATTCTTCTTCTTTTTAAAATATTGATTCATTATTGATACCTCTTTATCTGCATAAATGGGTCCTTCCGCCGACGTCACAAAAGCATCGATTTTTCTCTTTCCGTTTATATCAATGCTTTATTATAATCCCCCACCTGTTGAATAAGATTACGAGGTTCTGCGCAGTCATCGCGGATAGGCATTACCACGCAAGATCCGGAGTCTTCCCAGTTTATCCGGCAGCCGGGATATATCATAGGTATCATATTCATAGATTGTTTCCTTTCGCTGAGACAGGAAGAGAATATGTACTGATTTATGATGAAATTTTCATTCAATTATATTCATTTACACGTCAAAATGAAACTAACGCTTCAGTTCATTGACATTTTAGCTGAAAAAGATTTATCGAACATACATGCGCAGTAAGTATTTTCCCATATATTCCTATTTTTTAAAATCGTTTCACCTGACTTTTTTCAAGTTCTTAAATGTGGAAGTGTATAATGGAATTTCACTTACGTTTTATTTTAGATTTCTAAGATTTTATGCGGATGAATCTTCTTGTAGAAGAATATTTGAATATTTTTGAACCTATCATTGATGATTTCTACAATAATTTGATATTTACTTCATACTGTTGACATTATCTAGAAAAGGATTTGAGAATCAAAAATTTTTGTATTCCATAATATTAAAATAATGAATTATGAAAGGAATAAAAAATATGACACTTAAGACTAGTTAAAGCCAACATTTTTTTAAAGCATATTTTAAAATACAGAGGAATTAATATTTTTTTAAAAATGAAAATCAAGCTCAGTATCACAAAAATTATACAGAATAAATATCACTAGAAAATAATTATTTTGCATTCTATAAAAAGTTAAATTATACCGTGAATTTTATTCTGCTTCTGAATTTGAATTTAAATTTGTAGGAAATACTTTATGAAAGCAGTCAAACTGAAATTATAATATGTTTTTAACCTACGGTGACCAATTAGTTATTTCGACTTGTTAGTTATCATTTATTTTAGTTAAATATTTTAAATATAACTGCATATCTATGATACCAGAAAGCTACTAGTTTTCTAATGGAGACAAGTTTCGTAACATGATGGGCTTTATTAAAAATGCAAATGTGCAAACCATCTATTAAAAAAATTCTCTCTATTGCAATTTCACTTTTTTATTTATTTCCTTTTTAGATATTAAATATTAAGCATATTCATTCCATAAAATATTCCAGCCACGGTGATTATTAAATCTCGGATTATGAGCAATAGGATTTCAGGTTCGAGACCCGATTCCACCGAAGAAGTGTAAGGGGGTCTGTTTCACGTTAAATCCTTCAGGCCAAACGTCCTCCCGCTGGTGTGGTGTGCTGTGGAGAGGTAGATGTCAGCTCAGCTGCCGTCTTCGACATCTGACTACGGTTCAAATTGCGAGGTCCGTCCAAAAACAGCCGTAGTGTTACTTTACTATGGGATGTCAATATAACTAAATTAAACATATGCAGAATAGAAGTAAATCAGACGGTTAGATAGTTGATAAAAAATGAAAGAAGTTTGAGCTTCAGGGTTGCAATGTGACCTATTGTTAAAAATTAGGAAAAAAATATGAATAAAAATATCGAAATTAACAATTTTTTTAAATTCTAAGTTACCTAGAGATGTATTTGTGAAACTTGGCCTTTACCAATAGATCTAGCCTTCTAGAATATAAACATACACACATGCGCACACACCGCACCAATTTTTAACTAGAATTTTAATTAATTGGAAAATAATTTGAATTCAGATTTTTTCTAGTTTCCATTATGCCAATTTAGTTTTAGAAGAATTCTTTGTTCTAGATTTAACTAATTTTAAGTTTATTTTTTAGTATATTTAGAGCAATATTTCCATTGATTTGAATGAAATCGAAATCGTTTTCCTTATTTCTTTAGATACATAATGGCATGAATTTCGTCTAATGTTGAATCCTAGAGAAGGATCCAGTTTAATATATTAGTAGTTGAAAAGTCGAATAAAAAAATAGAGTTATAGTGTTACCGAATAAATTTAGAGATGAACAGGACATATTCGATTTATGATGTCATAGAATGATTCCCATTAGAAACGCTCATAAGTAAATATTAAAACATATGCAAGACTTGATGGAATCATGTACATAAAGTTTGATCTAAAAATGTCTACAGAATTAAATATCAGAATAAATTTAAACACAGAATTAATAATAAAAAATGTATACAGATATTAAATATATAAATAAAAATGTTACAGAAATAAAAATTAAAACTAATATCTTCAACCATCCAAATTATCGACGAAGATGACTAATTTTAAATAAATATAAAAAATTATTTCCCTCGAACATTTAAAAAAGTCAACATGTTATAAATTTTTAATGTTTGTTGGCAGGTTGTTAAGAAACGAGTAAATTTCTTATAGTTTATTTGATAAGTGTGAATGTTATAAGCAAATCATTGTGATTTAGCAACAACAAAAAAAATCACATCTCCTTCTAAATGTAGTGTTGTGTTTATGAAATTGTATGTAGGCATTATAGTCAGTAAATAAAACTTCTGATAGGAGTTTCAAACCAATATCGGGGATTTTTTCATAACGCTATAAAAACATATTACAATACTCTATGACTTTCTGTAAAAATTCAAAAAAAGTAGTAAATCGAAATATGTCTTAATCATTTAGGCCTTCCGAATTTTTACAAAAATCCAAAATCAATGCAATGCTTTTACCATTTCATTAAAAATACAATTTCTTTTTATGCTGAAATAATTTTATTATAAATTTATTTTTAATTCCTCTGTAGGTTTCGGGAATACATCCTGGAAAGAGCTAGTTCTACCCGTCATGTCAACGAGATGATAGCGCTTTTCAGGCTCTCTAGGTAAATATCTCCTTTGTTGCATTTTGTAATAATCAGAGTAATTCAGCATAAAAATGTATTACAATTAGTAGAATATGTAGTTAACAGAATTTCAGGATATAAAGAATAATAGTTTCAGTACAATATAAAATTAAAAGCTTTTTCAGATATCAGAATGCGGAACAGAAAGTTTGAAAACTAACTTTATTAACTTTTGATTGATTTCAGGTTTTGTGACGTGCAGCATCGTCTACAACGAAAATTCAGAAATATTCTTTTAATTAGAGAAACTTTTTATCACATGAGAAGACTCCAAATAATTGAAACTATTGCTCACTAGATAGGTTATTTCGAATTTCATATGAAAATGATGCACCTTCATTTAATGCATTTAAGATATAACGCCTACATCATTCTGAAAAAAAAAATCAAAGAAATTTTTGTACGACCAACAAGGAAAATATTAATATTCCTTTTATTCCATAGTGAATAAGAAGACCGATAATGGGTATTTTTTATTATTCTATAAGAGAAACAAGAGTTAATGACTGAAATTTCAACAACACGTTAGATTTGTCCAAACCCTGCATAGTTCTTCTTCCGCACTTAAATATTTAAATCTATTTCGATTCTTAATACTTCAATGATCAATCTTAATTTGTTTTTTAAGCAAAAAAAAAAAAAAAAAACACTTTATTTTTTTTTTTTTTTTGAAATTCTGCTTTTAAAAATATTCAGTGGAAAAATATTTGTATAATCATATAGAATTTTGAGAAAAGCTTATGATTAGAGAAACCACAGTTTGTTTGGCAGCCCTAGGACTCATTTCAGTAAATAAATTGTTGAATATTTTATGAATATAAATTTAAAAGCCTTAATCCTTGGAGCAATAGCTTTTAAACAGACATTGGGAATAAATAGCACTTTTAGCAAACAAAAAAAAATCTAAGTGGCCATGTTCAATAAGTGAAAAAATGTCAAATTATTTAACTCTTTGTTAATCATTATTTATGCTGGCCTATGATATTATAAACTCATTTGATAATATTCGTTTTCTATAGGCAACAAATGCAGTCGAGTCTCATTCATATTCTTGTTATGTTTTAGATCCCAGCCGATGTGTGGTACAGAAGACAGGGAAGGATTCTAGCTCTGGCAACTTCCGGCAGCATTCTGTTGTGACCTCCATATCGATGATTTATTCAATTTTTTTGGAAAGTTCATTTATTAAGAGTGCTGTTTTTTAATGTAGTGTGAATTATCTCAGACACCTGTTAATTTCCCCTTCATCCAGATATGACAATTCAATTCCTCAAGGACTGAACCAATGCTCTGCGGCTTGATTGACTGTAGGATTGACACGAAAAAAGCAGAGATTCTGCTTTTATTTTTGTTCAAATTTAATCCTCAATAAATGCCAAATGTATAAAATGCGCAAGTACCTTTTTGATCCAACTGTATGGGAAAAATATTATGAAATTAAATTTTATATAATGAAAGTTACTTAATTGATGGTTGAAATTTGCTTTTATGTTTTAAAGATGACATCGTGTAGTTCTTTTAATTCATATAGTTAACAACAGTTAATTCATATAGTTTACAGTTACCTTCTTTTTTGCACATATTAAATTTGAGAAGTCAAAGAATCCATTAAGGAGAGGGGAGAGTTTTAAGAAATAATTTTAGATACATAAATTAATTAAACTTTATTATCTTCTGATATAAATGAAAATAGTTTTAAATATTTAAAGAATTGATTATTGAGCTAGGAAAGGAAATAATTTCAGTAAAGGACTTTTTATTCAGGGATTAATGAGATCCTTTTAGGTCATTTAAATTCAAACTGACGTCTTATAAAGTCAAGGAAGTAGTCCTTACCTACATGCTAAATTTATTGAAAAAAATAATATAAATAAAGTAGCTTGAAATAATTTTACAATCTAAATGAAAATATTTATTGGAAACAAATATTAAGAATTAAAGGAAAACTTAAAAACAATGTTTCCATTTCTCAATATGTAATTCTATCCTTGATCAATGGAATGGAAAGTTTCCTCTTTAGAGCATAAAAAATATCGAGTATATGTGTAAAGACTTACATGTATACATTAATCTATAAATTTTGCTCCACACATTTCGACAGCTCCTTTCCTAATCCTTTTTTACTCCAGTATGTTGAATGACTGCAGATATATCAAGTTAGTTTTCATGCTAGTTTTATCCGAATTTAGGGACGATTTGCCTTTGGCTGTACGCACTTTGAACAAAAATTCAAAAAGTAGTGTCTTCATATCACAAGTGGTGAACTAAATTGCATATACACGAATATTGTTTAAATAATATATTTTTATGGTTGTCAAAGAATACACTATTATTTCATGATTTTGCACTTTTAATAATATTTTAGTATATATATAATTACCTGAAAAAGCATAGAAAAAAATCTCTTAAAAATCGATTAGAGGTATTGGACGAAGTTAATAGATTTGACTTTTAACACTTTAAAAAAATTTACAAATAGAAAAGTATAATTTAAGTTATATACATATGACTGCTAGAAAATTTCTTTACTTATTGATCATTGTTTGTATAAAACTTTGATTTTTGTGGATTTTCCTTTTCATTCTTTTCAGAATATTATGTAACTATCCAACTGGAAATATGCGTCTAATTTCATTAGTTAAATTTGTTTAATTTTTAAAAAATATCCTGCATATATTTTTGGATACGAATTCATCTCATCCCTTCTAATCCTTAATCAGGTTGAGAGAATATTTTTAAATGTATTTCTATTAAAATTTACTTATTTGTAACTCAGTAATATAGTTCACTGACAACAAGAGCAAGAGAACTCCAATTTGAATACCACTATTCATAGAAAACGGGTGATTTTAGACGGTTCAAAACAGTGGATTACTCCATGATCCGTCTCGAAAATGATATTCCAATCAACGTCTTGTATTTCACAGGGTTGAGTGACTTAAAATTATGAAAATATTAATTGTTCTGAACTAGTCGATTCAAGACTTCATAAATCGATTGTATTCGATTGTAAAAGATAGAAAAGTTCATTCATTTATTTAAAACTTGTAATTTCAAGAATATTTCGTATAATATGATTCCTTGGGTTCAAAGGACTGTATAAAATTTAGACTTCAAAACTTTTTATGCATATATTTACAGACCGAAACAAACTAAAATGTTAATAACGTCGTTTAAATCATTTTGCAAGTAAACGTAAAAACTGAATTTTATGATGAATCTGAAAAATGTTAGGTAAATAATTCTTGAGATATTGCAAATATTTTGAAATTACTTTATAGTGCATACCAGACTTAAATCTTGAACGATTCTGTTTTCTGTACTCATACTGAATCAAAAATGTTTTTTTATATTAATGGCAGTTTAATCATTTCCCCTTTAATTCAAATTTTACTGGAGTTGATAGAAAATTAGAGGGATACATTGTACTTTTTGTCTGAAGGAATTAATAATGGTATGAGTGTGATGAAAATTTGAAGCTTAAAAATATCTCGATCAGAAAGCTATTAAAAGACACGTCACATAAAATAAATAATTGAAAAATTTTACAAGCATTATGATTTTGTGACTAGTCGGTTCGCCAAAGTGGCTAGCATTAAATGCTGCTTCTATGGCTGCTGGACAAAATAAATAATCAATTGATAGTTGTATTGTAATATATAATAACTATCCATTTTACGTTTAGAGAAATATCTTAAATTTTTTCTTTAACCATATAAAGTGCGTTCTATAATTAGTATGTTGTAGAAGATTTAAAATATTGGTAATGAATTATAAGTTTTGGTGAAAATATTTAATATTACAATGGAATTTTTTTACTTTTGCATTTTGCTTTTCTCTTCCGTGTTATTCCGTTCGTGGCTCCTTCCTTAAATGTGGTTAATTAGTATAAGTTAGAAAGATCCTAGCTCGGCCGTTTAATTGTATTTTTTGTAAAACCACTGTTTTTAAAAAATTTTTTAGACAATATATTTGATATGACTCTTATACTAACTACATATTTTCAATCTTATTGGTACATAAACTGGTCCTTTAAATAAAAAAATCATTAGTGTACTAGTTTGAGATTTAATTCGAAACAATATTTTATGGTACAGTATTCAATTTGCAGATCATCTATCGTTACTTATATTTGTGAACTTGCACTTTTACCGTGATGGAATAGTGTCCAAATGGCTTCATCTGAAATTTCTGCAGTTGATGAAGTTGACAACTGGTTTGATCAGGAGAATACCGATTCGATCTTTGGGCAGTGAATAATTATCAGCTGACATTTATACATGGTTGGTGAATACGGCTGTTAAAATTTTCCAGCGAGGCCTATTAGGCCAAAACATCTAATAATATTGTTGGGATACCTTCAAAATATTTGTTAGCTCACAGAATATCGAATATCCGGAAGATATCGACTATAACTTGTGCTAACAGGGAAGCACATCATGGAGGGAAAATGAATCCTAGAAATACAAGAAATGTTTTAAATTCCAGTTATTTTGCTTCATCTAAGAAATAGCCAATTAAAGCAGTAGATTCCTCATTGTAAGATTGCCACAAAATACATAGAGAAATATTTTCAAATCTACAGTTTTTGATATCCTTCTTCAGTTAATTTTTGAAACATGCTTTTGCTTTTTGCATAATATGCGAAAAAATATGAGCCGGAAGAAACCCAAAGCGAATTCGAAGAAATGTACAGATGACAGATTCTAGTAGTGGTTTCTTTATCCTATTAGCATTAAAGGACAATCAATATTGCTACGATATCAACATGATGACCAGCATTCCGAATGTCTGATATTGTGTGCTAATGGGTGGTAATAATGATCCTTGAGATAATACAATCACGGGTTCTTCTGAGGGCATATAATTGATGATTTAATTTTTGATCTTAAACTTCGAAACTAGGAGCCTCTAAATTTTAACATTTGCTTCATGGGAATTTTAAATCAGTTTTATGCAAAAATCCGAAATATTTTAAAGCATTTTTTAAAAAAATTAATTCCACGCATTGCATCTGAAAAATTGAGTAATTTCATAAACAAACTACAAGCAAAAATTTAATTTTATAGAATTCTACTTTTAATTCTAATCAATTCAATCGTTTGCAAATGAGTCAAATATTTACCTTAGGCATCTAGAGTGAAAATTCAGCATGTAAATTGTTCTAGCAAGGTTTTAAAATTTCAAATACAACATTTATATTTCAAAAGAGAATATTTCAAATTCATTTTGTTCTATCAAAATTTCAAATATTCAAATATTCAATTTTTCATTACTCTTTAACCAAAAATTTGCAGATGTAATTTTAATTCACAGCAGGTATGCAAGAACTATCAATTCTAATTCTAGTGCGTATATCTGTTGAGGTATATTAATCCCCGTGGTAATCAGGCACGATGTTCAAATGCTTTCTGAGAGACTCCGGATATTTTGATTTGATGGCCGGCAAAAACAATCAAAATATACTTTTTTCACGTATACATTTACATTAAAATTAAGAGCCAAAATACAGATAAAGATATTTAAGATCTGCGATTCATCCTTTTAACTCTACTATTAATAATACAATAATTATCAGGAAATTCCTTTTAAATTTAAGAAGTAAAAGTTTGGTTCAAAAATATTTGAAAATGGATGCAATGAATAGGCAAAGGGCATTTTATACTTAAAGATCATAAAATATTTCTGAAATTAGACATCAATATAATCGATAGTATAGACATCATCACTTCGAAATTTTAAAAGGACAGTTAATGCAAATTATTTTTGGGTGACCTGAAATGCGAAAGTCATTGAAAAGAATTTTCGAAAATCAGTTGTATCACAGTTTTAAAATTAGTTGCAACAGTTAAGTATTTTTAAACAAGATATAAAATTTAAGATATAATCAACAGATTTAAAGTCAAGCAATGTTTGTTGTACATGCATAAAATTATTTCAAACATCCTTTACAGGAGAAAAAGCATAAGTTGACAAAACAATTTTTTCGTCAAGAGACAAATATTAGCGCAACATAAAAATACATATTATGCATCAAATTATTTACTACTAGCTTTTACCCGTGATTTCGTACGCGTAGAAATTTATAAGACGGTTTGATCAATTCCGTTATTCCAATACCGTTTTATATACAACATTAAATGATTTATTGTTTTCTGCTAGCACATGCAAGTTTTGAGCACCTAAAACATGTGAACAGGGAACCTATAATTGACCATGTGAGAAGCATGGAGTGCTCAAATGAGTGCCTGCCACTTTTAAAGTTTGGTCCTGGAATTTTCTTATCGTCATTGAAAAAGTTAATTTTAATGGAGATTGCAATCTCTTGAAAGCAAATGGAAAATCGTTTGGGATAACAGGTACACGGGGAATTAAAACGCTGTCACCTTTAGCAGCCTCTGTAAGAATTGTAGCTTTTATTATGTTACTGCCGAGTTCTGTGATACGAAGCCTCGTGCCGTTGCATAGTTTGGGTGCATCAAGATTTGGCATCAGTAGAACTGGAACACCAACTTTAAGTTCCAGCTAATGGGAAGGTATACCTGTTAATTCTAGGGAGGTGAGGAATTCAATGGGGTAGGCAGCACTATCGTTATTAGCCATGACAGTGCATATAGATGCATATAATTTTGAATTTCCGATTATCATGTCTAAATTTTTTTTTTGTTTATTTTGCTGACCAACTTGCTCTTTGGTGAAAGCACTGCCCTCTCACACAACCACTCTTCATTATTTCTATTAATATAAAAATATCGAAAAACTTGCATGATAAGGTCGTCTTCTGTAGTCACTGGATGGGAAAATTCTTCGGAAAATAAAATTTTGCCATCTGCGTACTTTTCTAGACGACCCTCTGCAATTTGCAAAAGCTTATTGGCAAATACACCCGATTCATGGTCGTTGTACTATTGGACCCGCATGTTGCACGTAAAATGGAGCTTTTCAATTCAAGGCCATAGAGGCGACGCTTTGGGACATATATTTATTTCACCTACCGGTGTACCCCTCTCAATAACTGGCAGTGTCTGCTTAAAATCTCCTGCAAGCGAAACGACAACGCCACCCATCACCACCTGGTTGCCGCGGATATCCTACAGGCTGTAGTGTAGCGCCTCTAATTCATGCTTGTGCGACATTGTGCACTCGTCCTATACTATTAACTTGCTCTGATGTAAAAGGACACCCCGGTCGCTGTTTTTGGTGATGTTGCATGTTGGAGTATCTTCTCTTCAAGGATTGAGCGGCAATTTGAAAATGGAATGTGTAGTTCAGCCACCATTAAGAAAAGTTGCGTCAATGCCAGGGAAAGCTACAGCCAGAATTATATTGCGGTCCTTTTGGAAATGGGCTGGTAGAAGATTCAGCACAAACGTTTTATCAGTACCCCCTGGGGCTCCAAGAAAGAATAATCCTCTTCACAATTTATTCGACTCAAAATTGTTTCGTAGACTTGATGCTGCTCTAGAAGTAATCGTGATGCTATTTGATTGACCTGCTCTTCTAAAACCGCGGCATCGTAGTTTAGCTCCTTCACAACTTCGCTTGATAATTCCCCTCTTCGATGCGGTTTGGGTAAGCCGAAATCAGTCAGACATTTTCCAGATACGGGAATCATTTTATTTTCAATCAGTATCAAAGCTTTGTTAATGAATACGTCATTGTGTGCGCCATCCAGCCTATACACTATATCTTCTGATAAAACGCCTTTGTATTTTTCCCATAGCTGGAGGGGATTTGATAACCCACAAGTGCTCTCTAAAATTGCAAACAGATCCGTGACTTTGGCTTTGGAGCGACAAAGGACGACTTCCATCATAGTTAAATCTCAGTGGCTGTCATTTTCTAATAGCCCGAGGGCCTCATATGCTTCCTTGAACGTTGCTCGCTCTTGATCATCTACAGTTTTAAGCATCCTGAAACTTGTCGGGACCGGCACCTCAGTAAGCATCATGTACAAACAAAAACATTCAAAGTTGCTGACGTGGACAGTATATATACGACCCAGTGAGTCTCCTGCATTCACACCTGGCCATTTTTTAACCGGTGTTCCCTGTACTCGGTGCTTACCTTCTTTCCTAGATGTATTTTATGTATAGTACTATGGTATTTCAGAATACAGCAGGGTTTTGGCAAAATTGTCATTTTCGTACAATTGGAAGAATGCAGTCAGTCAGGGTTGTTTTCGGAGGTGTCGCCATTTTCTCTAGGAAATTCTGCTCAGTGAAGTACACTCACTCTCCGTTGGGTAAGTGTATTGACAGGTGGGGTGCCTTTCGTGCAGCGGTAAGCCCAATATTCTCCATGCTGCTTCGTTGCTTCTTACATATCTACCTGTTCTAAACGTTTGCAAATCATCTCTCAGGTTAATATTGGCGTTACGTTGTTGGACACTAAAAACAGCCTGGTCATTTCCTTTGCAAATATATTTAATCGCTTGAACAGAACTGCCAAATTCAATATTTAAATGTATCTTAAATATTTTAGACAACAGAGGTGAATATGACTCAATCCAACTATTGTCCATTTCAACTTCTACATCACCACCACGAATCTTAATGCTAGTTATCTTACCACCGTGCTCGGGTGTCCTCCGCCTGTATAAGGGATATCCATTGTTATCTGTCTGTATGTCCTTCAATATTACTCGAGGATATTTTTTGTGCACTTTCCGTCCATCATGCAAGGATACGATTGATTTGGTAAACCGCAAGGTCCGTGAATCATGTATTTTACAATAATTCACGTAACTTTTTGTCCGTATTTGGATCAGGAATCTTGGCACTAATAATGTCGTCAACTTGGTTGGGACGTATTTTTTCTTTTAGCCACAGTCACAAATGTACGAGGGGCAATCCACGTTTTTGCCACTCAGTCGAGCACTAAAAGCATCTAGCTTCTCCATATATTTGGCCTTTAGTAAGTAGAGCAACTAATTTTTGGACCTTTATATTGAACACCAGCTATCAGATCATGTCTGTCTTTCGCCATCTGGCCAGACATGATCCCTTCAGTTATTTCTGTCTAGGCCAGGTTGCACGTGAACGTAATGAACAGATCTGGTCGCCCGTAGTTACGAACATACGCAAATGCGTCCTGTGTGTACTCGTGAAGATATCTCGGGCTACTTACAAATTATGAGAGAAGGATTACCAATTGCCCTAAATTGTTGTGGTTGACATTGCTATCGGTTCTTATAGCCTCCTGTAAATGTATGTAGCTCTCGGCTCTCAGCCTACTCTGATTAAGCTCTATGTATCTGAATCACTAACTCTCTATTTTGACATACATATCTACCAGAAACTGATGCAAAAGTGTCCTGAACCACAGTAGTAAATTAAAATCCCTTTGTCTGACCAGTATATGAAAAGCATAAAAATCCATGCAAGATACTTTTTTGTTTGGTATTATACGGCTAGTAGTTGAATTTATTAAGTGGATGTTAAAGTGATACCCCTCCTGCCCTTTCCAAAATATAATCGGGTACCCTAGAGCATCGTAGTACCGGTGCGTGTCAGTGATTCTGAATAGTTGGCAGTTATGTGCTCCAAGAGCAATGTCTCGAGCTGTGGTCTGCTCGTTGCCTGCAATCACTATTACCATTTCGTTACTCGTTGGAGTGTTGAAGCATCGCTCGTATTGACCGCACGACACTTGATCAATATGGACTACTACCTTATAGCCTTCATCGGGTATATTATCAAGTACGGTTTTAAATTCTCTGACCAACGCGTTATTGCTGTGAAGTACTCTTTGAATTTTACGGACGGTTTCTCTATCGACCTCTGTAATAAGCCGTGACCTTCGTTCAATTTCGTCAATTTCAATCGTTTAATTCTAGAAGTAAAATTAATCTAAGGGGACTCTGGCCTTTTGAACTTCCTATTAATATAAGGTACAAGTATCATTTTATCCTTAGGATTTATTTAGATTTGAATTTTAATCTAAGTTTTCTGTAGGCGATTTGTGGCTTTTGATTAACAAATTATCCCGTTATTAAATTTTGAATGCGTTAGACGTGAATTGCACCGCTTATTTTGAACTTTCATTCTGCTATGTTTCATTAAAATAATTGAAATTTTGTAACAGAAATATTTATTTATACAAAATTAAACAAATTAATTTTCTTTTAACACTTTAATTTTTTTTTCATTAAAATGCTTTGTCATGCATCGATTAAAAACATACCGATAAATTATTTGAAACAGTTTGAAAACTTGTTTCCTTTTGCCTTGCATGTTTTAGATCGGTTTCTATTCAACTTGTAAAGAAATATATTTTGTAGACAATACACATCAAGCAAGAGAACAAACTGCCACTTATTTATAGTTTCCATCATTAAATTTATCTAATGCCCTTTGATTAATATTCTTAAGTGCACTATTATCCCCCACCTTATCACCCTGCGATAACAAAAATACTGTTTTTTTTTTTTCATGAATATACAAATTGTCATCCTATTTTCTTTAATGCTAATCTGCCACTATATGAATATTCAAGAATTTGCCAAGTCGTCCGTTTCATAATCATAACAGCTTTGACTCTTGAATATTCAACAAAACTGTAAATAATCCGCACCTTAAATTGTCTTAAACTCTCCACGAAGGAGATAAACTTCAGGACATATTTAAACATAGAAGGGTTCTATCCAAAATATCACTTTTGAAAAAGAACTGTCATTAATTGAAAGGAAGGTTATGCCTCTTTAAGTGAGGAATAAAGTAGGAGCTTTATAACATTATAACTATGAAATTATATGCCATTTTATGCTTTCCTTTCCTGGATTAAAGAGATAAAAGGAGCCTAATAATTCAAATATTTTAGTTGACTGATTAATGTCCTTTTCGTAACTTCGTAACTTCGCCTAATTGTTTTTACGGAGATGAAGACTTTAAAAAAATTTTCAGCATTTTATCTATGCAACTAGAAGAATTTCGTCTAAATTGTGAATAAACACATGCATGTTCACGAGATAATTGCTTCCTTTTTCAATATCAAATTAACGTGACAGGTTTACTCTATAGTGCGAGGAATCGATTATTTGAAGTGATTTCTATAGTATTCCCCGCCTTTCAGTATTACGAAGAATTTCTACACCAGTCTTGAACAGCCATGTTACAGCCATTTTTTTAATATTGTGATTAAATTTTGTTCACTTGTTAGAATTAATATATTTGCTTCACTGTGCGAATTATGGGTAATTGTTTTAATAATCTATTCCCAATATAAATT
Organism: Argiope trifasciata; assembly: GCA_026543055.1. Classification (NCBI taxonomy): domain Eukaryota; kingdom Metazoa; phylum Arthropoda; class Arachnida; order Araneae; family Araneidae; genus Argiope; species Argiope trifasciata. The sequence continues at coordinate 23,321 of JAPMOQ010065192.1, read as the reverse complement.
ATTCTAATATGAACTCCTATCTTCACACCATAAAATTTTCATTTATATCACTATTCGATTTAAGTTAAACGATAAATACAAAAATAACACAGCAAGCTGGATACAACTTGATATATAGATTTAACATCTTTGATCTCTTTTTAAACACTCTGTAAATGTAATATTCCATAATTAAAATGAAAAGTTATACACACAAAATCTATCATTGCCAGAGTACATTTTTTTAAAACAATACAGCAACATTAAAATTAAATCACTGATAGTGATATTACATTGAATGATTGAATATGTAATTTCACTTCTACTTTGGAAAATGATATAACACGCAATTTGATAGGAATGGGACATCCGAAGTTTGTCTAACGATTAATGGCATTTCAAGATTATTCCAATTGCAACTATTTCCATTTCGCAAATAAATTCAATGCCAGTAATCTCATTTAAATGTACTTCAAACGTAAGAAACAACTTTTAAGTGTCCATATTTAAATAATATATATTTCAAAGTTCGAACTTATTGAAATAATCAAGAAAATATAAAGCAAAAAACTGTTGAAAACCAAAACCATTTCGTTGACTGAAAATCCTTGTAGTTTTGTTAAACAAATTTGCCATCCAAAATTTAGAAGAGATTATTATTGATTCTTATATATCTTATTTACATGAGAAGAAATATCATTCAAACTCGCACACATATTTTTGAAAAAATTCATTAAAGCACAATTCATCTTTCATAAAAGACAAAGTAAAAAGCTGATGCTGTTTAATAATATAATTTAATAATAACACATGTTAAATTTCGCCAAATATGGCACTTTGGGGAGGGACTTCTAGACTTCAAATTCAAATACATTGAAATGTAGGACAGAAAATTCACTCTTACTTGTCTCTCCGGGAACTGTAAAATCAGAAGAATCGAGGTATTCCAGAGTGAACTAGTTCATATAGACATAAAAATCATTCACCCAATTGCTTTCTTTTGAGTCATCTCTTTGCTGTACGAAGACGCAGGTGCAGATAATTATTTACAAATATTTATATATTTCACTTTAAGTGCGCAAATTCTTTATACAGTATACAACTATCTTTTTTCCATTCTAACACTTCATGAACCGAAATTGAAATTTTCTTATGTTAAGTGGAATCATGGGATTTTTTCAGACGTCACCATTACGCTCACTTGAAAGACTTACATGATGTTATAGTTAAGCCAGGAATTTCGACATTTTTGGATAAACGTTTAAATGTTGTAAGTTCTTCTAGAACTAATTTTTAGAATTACATAAAAAAGTTTTATAAACAAAACCATTGATTATGATCAACATGGAAATTTCCTGTATCGTAAAGTCATACAATCTGCCGCATGTAACATGTCCTGATTGGAGCCTTTAATATGATAAGTTTAAGTCCTAATATTAAGAACTCAAAATTCATATGCATCAACGCTCATCAATGATCGGAGAGGAATTTACAGACCACACTCAATAAAAACTGTTTTTTTTAATTGAAAAAATTTCGATAAAGGATATTAATTTAGGATTTTGGTTGTTCCGTTGGTTTATTCTAAGAACTGAATAAAGAAATTAAGATGGTATGGCATAAAGAAACTTTCAGAAACATTTATTCAAAAATTGTAGCATAAAAATGTTAAACCTCTATCTCATCTCTTTAAAGAGCTGTAGAATTTATAAGACCTTTGTTAGAATGAAAAATAAATTGCTACAATTTTGTCGAACTTAGTAAAGAAGTGAAACTAACAAGATTTAAAATTTAGATAATTTAGGGAAAAATGAGAGTGAAGTTATGTCTGGAGGATTGATCTATCCGACAGCCGGAAACATCAAAGGAATCTTATTCGCATAATAATTCGTAACAAACAATTATTATGTGTTCTTTGCTGAAAGAGAAAGAAAAATTGAGCAGTAATTTGATGAAATTTTTATTCAGCTTTATTGATTTACACGTCAAAAGGAAATCAACAATTCACTTCATTAATACTTCAATTGAAAAAAGATTTATCGAACACAAACGCGTTGTAAATATTTTTCCATACATTCCTACTTTAGAAATGCTTTTACATGACTTTTTTCAGGTTTGTAAAGATATAATTTTATAATGGTATTTTACTTACTTTATATTTTAGATTTATACGATCTTATCTAGATGTATTCTTGTTGAAGTACAATATTTGAATATCTTTGAACCCATCATTAAGGATTTGTATAGTAATTTTAGTAAATATTTTCTTCATATAGTTGATCTTGTTTGGTGCCGGATTTAAGAATTATAGATTTTTGAATTCGAAAATATTTACACTAATAAATTATAACGTATGTTAAAAACTTGAAATTTTATGTTAATAAAAGCAAACATTTGAGCATTTATTGATATATGAGCGTTACTTCAAACTGAGACATGTTTCTTGGTGTAACACTTTGAAATGAAATAATATGGATGCTTGCTGCTGCAACGTCTTAATTTTAATGTACACATATTTTTATTTCCTCTGTAGGATTCGGGAGACATTTTCAGAAATTATCTCTCTTCTTTCATATGTTAACGAGATGTTAATTACTTATTCAGGGTCCACAGGTAAATGTCTTTTTTATTGCAATTTGTATTAAAAATAGTAATTCAGATAGGAAAAATGTATTTTAGTTACTAGAATATAAAGTTAAAAGTGCTTTGGAATATAATGATAAATAGTTTTGAATACAGTGTACAGTTAAAAGTTTTTTCAAATATCAGAATACGAAACCGAAAGTTCCAATAGTATTTTAAACTGCAGTCGACCACAACAAATCCTGTCGATACTGCTACGTTCAGTGGTGGCGGGGTGGTCGGCTGTATGCAAGAAGAAGAAGGGTTATAAACTGTTTCTCTACATCTACGTCCATTAAATTACTTCTCGGGTGTTGCGTTCAGTCAATAAGGTAAAAGGGAGTTCTAGAAAATAAATTTATAATATCGCTCGAATATTTTTAACGATATACTTGAGACATTAATAAAAAAGTTGAGCAATATGAATATTCTCTGAGCGTTGAGGCTGAAACTGTTTTGTGTTACCTGAAAAATATTTTTAACCATATTTTTCAATCATATCATTTGCTATAGCAAAAAAAAAAAAAAAAAAAAAAAAAAACCATAAACAAATTGCATAATGCAGATATCCATAATGCAGGTATGCACAATATTTTTCGAAATAAAAATTGTGTTTGATTTGTATGCATGTCATGTGATTCAATATATTTGCAGAATGTTGAACGAAATATTAAAAACTAGTAGCTTGCACTTAGCAATTGTGTTCCTTTGCTTCCACCGTTCACATTTTACTACTGTATACACAGTTTAGCTTTTTATGATTATATCTTAATGTATGGACATCAATGTAAGTTTTCTACCGAAATGATACGGTTTGGAGTGAACAATGATTTTATCCTATTAAGAAAAACCATAGAGCTGGACGACTTGGAGATCACTTGAAAAGGACATTGTTGGAAGAGATGAAAGATTCCAACTTCCGGGGAGGCCTCTTTCAAAGAGGGATGACGCGAGAATGATATCAGAATGATGATGCTGTATGTCCCTAACCTTTGATTGATTTCAGATTTTGTGACGTGCGACACCGTCTATGACGAAAATTCGGAAATATTTTTCAATTAAAGAAAATTTTTATAACATGAGATGACTTCAAGCAATTGACACTTTTGCATACTATTTAATTTATTTCATATTGTTGCGAACCTGTGGATTTACTTTCCCGCTCTGATACTGTCACCTTAAGGAAGAGATTTTTACAGTAATATGTACTAAATAGTGAATGAGTGTGACGTCAGAGGTCCCAAGGCTTGGCGACCATTTGGCGACTTGGCGACAAAATGGAAAGTACTCGAAACATCGAGAATTTTCCCGATCCGTCCATTAGGAGCAGAGATACATCCAGAATGGTCCTGATTCGTCCAGAAGATATTAGCCCCGCCTCTCGCCGGTATATATATAAGCAGCCAGTCTGCAGGGAAATTGCTCAAAAACTTCGCCAAAAAAATTTTCGGATTCAGTCTCCAGCAATGGAAGGAGACGGTTGTCAGGACGCTTCGCTATGTAGCCAATCTACGTGCAGTAGCTCCAGCAAATCGAAAAGATATTCTGATATTTTTTACACTACTCCGTATATGAAAAATATTGCAGATCACTGCAACCACCTTAAATCTATATATAAAAATATGAAAACAGCTGAAAGTTTCTTAAAAAAGTCTCTCCTCTTAGCTATACCTATAGAACAGAAGCAGAACGCCGCCAAGATTATGAGAACGCAAAGGCAAAGTACGATGAGGTAATGAAAACTGCAAAACCCTGCATCTTAAAAAATTGCTATGCACATGGTGGAAACTACAACTTATGCAGTTTCATTCAAGAGAAAGAAAAGAGTCTTCTCATACTCCGTCCGAAAGCCAGATTACACGCAAAGAAGTTAGAAGAGATGATCGATAGGAACGTTGATCACACCCCTGAATACCTTGATGAGTTTTCACTGCATAAAGAAATAATAGACAAAATCGAAGAAATTGAAGACGAACTTTGCGAAGTTGGCACATGCATTATCAGAAAATGTGATAAACATCCCCCCACACCGACTGAGGAAAATATGGAGGTTGAACAGTCTTTCCAAGTAGTTGACAAGAAACACACCGCTAAGAGAAAAAATTCCTTTGAAACCCAAGAAATAATTATCTAGAACAAGTTTCAAGTCCTTTCACAAGAAAATGAAACTGATTCCAAAAAATTTCCACCCATAAACATGAAGATGTCTACGGATTACAATCTTGTACTCCAGGAGATATGCAGAAAGTTTCCTGACACTGTCAATAAGTACTCCAATGACTTCATTAGAATTACCCCTAATAGCGACGAAGCAAGATCGGAAATTATTAAATTACTGGATAGTAAAAACAAAGAATATGTCATTTCAGAAGATCCTTCTGAACGTCCCCTTAAAATTATCATCAAAGGCCTACCAGGTGATACAGAAAAAGAAGAAATCAAAAAAGAGCTAGAGGAAAATGATTACCAAGTAGTTAGAATATCGCAATTGAAAAACTTCCGTAACAACTCCCTACACCCTATTTTCCTTGCAGAAATCAAAAAATTTGGAAATCACCTCAACATCTACAACCTCCGATCTCTTCTCTACATGAAAATAAAGGTTGAAACGTATAGAAAACCAAATAAAGCGACGATGTGTTTTAATTGTTCAGGCTTCTTTCATAGCGCACGGAATTGCAAATGCAATCCGCGCTGCATCAAATGCGAAGGAAACCATCCCACCCGGAATTGTCTCATCAAAAATCAGATCAAGGAGCCCAAATGCATTAACTGCAAAGAAATAGGTCACCTGGCCTCCTGGAGGGGGTGTAAAAATTATCCTGTCATCCGCAAGATTCCCACCCAAGATAGATCCTATGCTGATGTAGCGAGAAAAAATTTTGAACACAAGTCAAAAACGGTCAATGAAACTAGAAAACCTGCAATCCCCCCGCCAACAATAGCACCTAAACCCACTGAAAATTCTAAAATTGAAATTGATGAATTCAAAGAAATATTGGAAGCCCTCAGAGAAATTAAAACACTCCTGCTTGAATTCCCAGGTATCCTCAATGCAGCGAAACAACTCAAGAAAACTACCGACAAAGGTGAGAGAAAACTAATTCTGATCAATGCTTTACTTGCCTAGAGACTCTCTCCTGATTCGCCCAGCTTGTACAATAGTTTATTCTACCCGCCCCTACTCTCCAGTGCTTCAAAGTCTACTTTCATCTCGATTCCCGAAACTCAGAAGTCTCTCCTGCCAGCTTCTCTCTGATTGGCCGACACAAGTCAGCTCCCTGATCCTGCTCTCCCTATTAGTTCTCGACCTCGTCGGACTGATTTGGTTCCCTATGTACCAGTTCAGGCTCATTCACGCTCTGCAGTCAGGCGCATCACATCTGCAATTCTTTTCGAAGATGATCACGGCAATATATCGACCGCTAGGCCTCACCCAATTTGCCATTTCCGGGGGTAAGCCCCTACCGGGGCTAGGCGCCCCGTCTAATCCAACTCATATTGCAGGGAAGTTGCTAGGCCTAGTATCTTGGCCAGCATACACCCTCACACTCCCCCATGCTAACAACCAATCAAATCTTGTCCGGGCACACTCCACCTCACCTACCCACCCAGCTCTCCAATCCCATATAACCAGATTCTCCGGAAATGATCACCTCACAACGAGGTCCCCCCACCATTACTACACGATGTAGAAGCTAGCGTAGTTAATCTTAATCTCAAAAATCAGGACCCGTTAACTCTTATTTCGATCTACGTTCCCCCGACTGCTAATTATAATAACTACATCTTAGACATTGAACAACTTATGCAAATAGGCCAAAATCAAATTTATTGTGGAGATTTTAACGCGCATCACGCTAGCTGGGGATGTAAAAATAACTGCCCAAAAGGAAAAGCCCTTAAATCATTCGCCCAACAGGCCGGATTAGACATAATTGCTCCCACTTCCCCCACCAGATATGGCACCAGTTCCGCTAATACCCTAGATCTAACTTTAACTAAAAACTTCCTGTACCCTTACGAAATTCATTCACTACCGGAACTTAGTTCCGACCACAACCCTGTGCTTGTAAACTTTTACTTCAAATACTCTCTCCCAACCTTCGCAGGGAAATTTAAGACTAAATGGGATAACTTTAAACTAACTCTCAGCCAATCAGAAACTCCGCACTTAAGCGAGTTTACTGGCCCGGACAAAATAGATCACTTTGTGAATTACTTTGAATCCCAGATTATTAATGCAAAAAATTTAGCCTCCACACCAATCGTAAATAGTCAAAATTTTATAGACCCCAAAATGCGCGATTTAATAAGGGACAGGAATTTTGCCAGGAAGAGTTTTCAAAAAACCCGCGACCCATTCTTCAGGAGACTTATGAATAGACTTACAAAAGACATCCGCAAATTAGATTCTGAACTGCAAAACACGAAAGCTGTGAATAGACTAGTAAACATTAATCTTGAAGACGGCACCTTCTGGAAATTGGTTAATTCTTTTAAAAGTAAAAAATTTAAAATTCCGGCCCTTAATGGCCCTGCTAGTATTGCAAATAATGACGATGAAAAAGCAAACTGCCTAGCTGACAGCTTGGAGAAACAATTCCAACTCAATGACATATCTGACACGCAAACAGAACAAACTGTAAATAATACGGTTAAAAGCTACTGTACTTCCCTCCCCGCAAAATTTAATGATATTGACCCCCCTAAACTCACAGAACTTACTGACTATATTAAAAAATTAAATATTAAAAAAGCTCCGGGTATTGACTGTATAAATAATAAGATGATTAAATCACTCCCGGATAATTTCTTAAAATTCCTAATTAATATTATTCATAGTTGTCTCATCTATGGACACTTCCCCACTACATGGAAAACAGCAGCAGTTATCCCAATTATTAAACCTGGAAAGGATCCAACGGACCCCACCAGTTACAGGCCGATCTCTTTACTACCTTCTGTAAGCAAAATCGCAGAGCATTTCATTTTAAATAGGTTAAACTCTTTCCTAGACAATAATAATATTTTAATTCCAGAACAATATGGTTTTAGAAAAAATCTCTCCACCACGCACCAACTCCTACGAGTGGTAGAATATATAGAAGAAGGATTCGTAAACAAACAAAAAACTGCTGCTGTCTTCCTTGATATTCAGAAAGCTTTTGACCGAGTTTGGCTAGAAGCCCTTATTTACAAACTAATTAAACACAATACCCCCCCACACCTAGTCAAAATTATTAACTCCTACCTCAGCTACAGATCCTTTAAAATTAAACTTAACCAAGTATACTCCGTACTTAAACCGGTTAATGCAGGAGTTCCACAAGGATCCAAGCTGGGGCCAATTTTGTTCTCACTCTACATTAATGATATCCCCAAACAATTTAACACGATGTTGTGTTTATACGCGGACGACACAGCAATACTAGCAAGAAATAAAAATCCAAAATACATTACAATAGCACTAAATAGGCACCTTAAAACCCTTGAAGAATGGTTCATAAAATGGAAAATAGTAATTAACGGTAGTAAAACCGAAGCAATTCTCTTTAGTAAATATAACTTTCTTAAAACCCATCTATCCCTTAAAGTTAAAAATCAATCCGTTCCGTGGTCTAAGGAATGTAAATATCTAGGTGTCATTTTAGACAGTAAATTAACATGGAGACCCCACTTTAACTATATAATAAAAAAGTTTCGAGACCTAACACGTAAATTTTATCCCTTAATCTCTCGAAACTCCAAAATGAGCAGGCAGTACAAAATACTTATTTACACCGCCTATTTGCGTCCAGTACTTACATATGCTTGCCCGATTTGGGGTTACGCGGCCAGACATAACTTGCGGTTAATTGAAGTGCAGCAAAACAAACTTATTCGGCATATCTGTAACATGCAATATTACATGCGTAATACCGACATGTATTATTGTCTCGATTACCTGCCCCTTAAAAAATTTATTGCAAAACTAGCTGAAAAATTCTTTAACAATCTTATTAACTTTGATAATAGCACTATTAAAAACATCCCTGTTTACAACCCAGATTTTAAAATTAAAAGACCCCGAAATATTCTTCTTTATAATTCCTAAATTTTACTTCTTAATTCCTAATTTTAATTCTTATTGTTCATGCTTAAAACATTTTTTACTCCTTTGTATAGCTGCAAGTAATAAATATATAATATCCTCTAACTTAGAAATTTCTCAAGTTTTCTGGCCGTCATACTCCCTCTCACTCCCCTATGCTATCAGCCAATAGTAATCAGTCTGGACACACGCTCACCCACCTACCCACTCAGACCACTCCAACTATTTATACCGGTGTTCCGGTACAGTTCATGGCAGACACCAAAAGTCAGGCTCCTGTCAATCTGCACTGACCGAGGATAAGCCCCTGGCGGGGCTAGGCGCCTCGTAATTCAACTCATATGATCACGGCATTCACTGACCGTAAGGCCTATACTAAGCTACCATGAATGAGGATAAGCCCCCCCGGGGGCTAGGTGCCTCGTAAATCCAACTCATAGGGCAGGGAAGTTGCTAGGCCTTTTACATTCATTTCATTTACCGGAGATCATGCCTCAACCACAGAGGCTCGGTGCTCCGTGAACCATCTTATTGAAGGGAAGTGAATGAAGTCGAAGCTGAGCAGCGGAGAAAAGGGAAAGAAGACCTGAAGAAGAAGCAAGAAGAATCTTCTGCCATTTGCAAACTAATTTGATAATATTTTTAATTTGTATCCTGTAGGACACGTCCCCAGTATGTTTAATTCATATTCTTTTTATATTTTAGATTCGGATAGCACATTCTCCTGCTAATCATTGTTTCATCGAATCAATTATGCCCTCATTTGCTGTCGTGGGCTCCAAATTGTTTGTTTACTTCTTCTTCAAAATTTCCTTCATTGAGAGTGCCCTATCGCAATTTAAGCTTGTCTATAGCTTTGATTCCTGTTAATTTTCATTTCAAGTTTTTTACCTTTTGTAAATTATTTGAGGGTCGCATTCGATTTAAATGAAAATTTAACTCCTCAAAGACTGAACCAATACTCTCCGACTTGAATGGTTGTAGCGTTGACACGGAAAAAGCAGAGATTCTGCTTTTATTTTTTTCAAATATAAATCCTTAATAAATTCCAAATGTATAAAAAATCCCAAGTACCTTTTTGATTCAAGTTTATGTGAAAAATGTAATGAAATTAAATTGTATATAATAAAAGTTACTTAATTTGTATTTGAAATGTGTTTTTATGTTTTAAAGTTTACAGTGTTTTTTTTTCATTAATATCGTTAACAACTCACTTAGTTTCAGTTACTTTCTTTCCTACACGTATTAAGTTTGATAATTGAATGAATTTGTAAAGGAGAGAAATGTTTTTTTTTTTTCAAAAAACTTTTTGATGCATAAATTAATTAACCTTTATTAACTTATAATATAAATGGAAGCATTTTGAAATGTGCAAACAATCTATAATTGAAGAAGAAAATAATTAATTTCAATAAACATTTTTAGTTTTGGGATCAGTAAAATCCCTTAAAGTATGAAGTATGCCCAAGGAAGAAGCGCTTACTTCTATACTAAAGCTATCGAAATATTAAAAATGATATAAATAAAGTAGCTTTAAATATTTTTGCAATCTGTAAATGAAAATGTTTAATGGAAATAAGTATCAGAATATAAAGAAAAGCTGTTAAATAAAGTCTGCATTTCTCAAGATATAATTCAATAATTTCCCAATGGAATCGAAAAGGTCCTCTTTAACACATAATCGAAAAATTTCGAGTAGGCGTGGATTATTTTTTACTTTATTAAAAATTGTTGAAATGTGTGTTATGTCATTTATAGAACTTGTCTCTCCGTCCCAATTTTTACTCCAGTATGTTGAATGTTTGCCGATATATCAAGTTAGTTTCGATGCGAGTTTTATCAGAATCAAGGAACGATTTGTATTTGGCTGTATGCACTTTATAATCTTTGAACAAAAATTCAGAATGTAGTGTCATCATATAACAAGTGGGTTGCACGTATTGTTTAACGCATTAATTTTTATAAAGGTCAAAGAATACTGTATTATTTTTTTATTTTGCCCTTTCAATGATCTTTTAGTGTATAAATCAATCCCACAGGGAACACCCCTCAAACATCGGTTAGAGTTATGGGAAGAATATCTAAGTTAACAGACTTACCGTTTAATACTTCAGAAAAATTAGCAACAAAAAGTATAACTTTACTTCTGTGCATAATATTACTAGAAAGTTTTTTACTTATTGATACTTTTCCTCTTCGATCGTATGAAACACTGATTTGTGTGGGTATTCCTCTTAAATCTTCTCAGAACTTTCCAATGAGAAATATTTGTTTAATGACAATATTTACGCTTTTTAAACATTTTTAAAATACCTTATATATATATATATATATATTCGCATAAGAATTTAACGAATTATTTTTGTTCCCTCTTCAGATTGAGGAAGCCTTTTTATATGAAGTTCAATTAAAGGTTTTTTTTTATCTGTAATTTAGTTATACAATTAATTGAAAAGAAGAGCAAATAAAAGTAAGAAGAATAAAAGTTTCGTAAGCATATAACATTTTCTAACTAAATTTGAAAATTCAACATATGATTCAATTCTATCTGCATATTCTGCACTAAATAAAAAATTAGTTCATTTCAAAAATCAAGGAAAAATTATATAAATAGCCTGAGTTTCATGGATGTAAGTCCAACATATATAGTCCTTTTTATTATATATTTTTAATAAACTGGAGATATAATTTAATTTAATTAAATGCTTAAATACTAAATGGTGAAAGCAGTTTCTTTCATTTAAATAATTTTTTTAAAAGATTCTTCTTATTAGTTGAAGAACCGAGCTTTTTTCCTCCAAAATTAAGTGACTAATAAACAGAATCCATTTCATTTCTGAAATACCGAAGAAAATCTGTTCTACCGAAATGAATTTTTTTTTTATTTAATAAATAATTCAGTTTTTAATTCCATTATCATTTTACTTTTTTGATTCGATGTTTAAATATACTGTTTCCTTTTTTTATTATACTTTTTTATATACTGAATGTGATTTTCAAACATGTTTGACATTTAAAATATGTATCGAATTGATAAGAAATCGAAAGCATTTTCATTGGCAGATAATAAAATAAGAATTTTTCACATTCTTTTTTCGAACTGAAACAAATTGCATTTTCATTTCGAAATATATGAAAAGAGTGTAATAGTTGTATTATAGTTTTAAAATTAGTATTATAGAATGTTCGAGTTCCGAACCAAAATTCAATTCGTTTACCAGTTTTGACATTGCTTCACGAATAAAATAAGTATGTCATGCAATGATTAGTCATATATTTATTGTTAAGAAGGATTCTATAGTATTATATTGGAAATGAATTTATATAGTTAAATTAAATTCATTTACTCGAAAAAGTTCTGTAAATTAAATATTAAAAACCCATTTTTTTTTCTCTATAATGTAATTTATTATAACTCTATACTGTTTCTCTATAATGCAATTTATCTATAATATTTCTATACTGTATTTTTTCTCTAATTTGTGTTTGCTAAAATTTTTATATTATATGCATTTTTATATTCAAATTATTATAAGTAATCTATTCGAAAACATTACTCAAGCATTACTGTAATATAAGGTATATATAGATTTTTGTCTTTCACTGTAATTGTTTCTTAAATACTTTTTTTATTTGGATAGAATATGTACTGAGGTTTATGCGCTTATCATTTGATGTACTATGATTCATGTACGAATAAGAGTTTCCTCTGTTTTGAATGAAAAAAGGGTCAATGAGAAACTCAAATGAGAAACGGCTTAGCTTCGAATAAACAAAGTATAGGATGAATTAAAACATGCATATAAAAACAGCCCTCAGTGAAAAAATTTAATATCGGAATCGTTTGGATAAGACCGTTTATGTCAAACCATTTATGTGACCGTTCTTTTTCTAATTTGGTTAGTGTCATAAATAATTTTTATGCGATGTTTCAAATAAAAAGATTTATGACCTACGAAATAAAATAGAAACTGCAAAGAAAAATAGTAATTTTTATACCTTCATTAATTTTATGTGAAAGAGTAGTAAGGTTTTAAAATGCAAATATTGTAAACTTTTTTATTATTTAGTGATTTTTTTTATTTAAACCTTATGTGCAATTAATCATTGCAATATTACTGAATTAGAAAAAATAATGCCGAATCTTTATACCTTGGTTATAGAAGAAATATAAAAATGAAATATCAATGCTAATTTTAAACATGAGCACATGTTTTGTGTTGGCCGTTTAAAAGCAGATCGTTTCAACTGCAGATGCAAATTTGGAATATGTATACCTTTGGAAAGTGATAATGTGCACCTCCGAAAGAATTATTATTACAGAAAAATGAGGCTCTGTATACTTCCAAAATCGTAAGAATTGTTTTTTAATTGCATAGATTTAATAATCGTACCGATTTTTGTCAAAATTTCTCAATTCATTAATAATAATTGTTTGCCTGATTTTCAATAATAATTTACATTGTTGCTCTGAAACTCAAAGCGTTTTCATTGTTTCCTCAAATGCTTAATCGCTTGATTTTTTTTCCATCGGTTAGAGCGGAAGAATAACAGATTCTGTTTAATTCTGTGTAATTTACAAAATAAAAAAAAGTGCTTACAATATCACAAAATATGGAGAGCAGATAAAAGGGATAGGATTTTTTTAGAATCTGTGTTGTGACAGGATTATTGCCTGTAAAGAAATTCATTTGCAAAATAAATAGAACTCAACTTAGATAAATAAAATAACACAACTTGAATAGTAGAAAATTCGTAGAATTTTGAACATGAAATGATTAAAAAAAACCGATTTAATTGAAGGCAACTAAATTCAATATTCGAAACACATAGTTTTCTAATGCTGTTAATTTTACATTATCTAATGCTGCTAATTTTACATTTTCTAATGCTGTTAATTTTACATTATCTAATGCTGCTAATTTTACATTTTCTAATGCTGTTAATTTTACATTATCTAATGCTGCTAATTTTACATTTTCTAATGCTGTTAATTTTACATTATTTTACATTTACATGTTAATTTACATTATCATTACATGCAATTTTATATGCATTTAATTTTACATTATTATCTACAATTTTTTATTTGTAGTTTCTGTAATTTGTGGCACATTTATTCATTTTTTTTTAATTGTATTAGATATGAAGGTAAAATTTAGAAAAAATTTATTCTGTATTGAATGTTTATCAGCCTAAATAACAGTTCTTTGGGCAAACAAGCTAATAGATAATTGTGATTATTTTGAAGAAAGATAAAAACAAATTACGTGAAAAATGTAATTATAAAATAGCATTCACATTTCTTAAAATTTGAACAAGACTTTGTGATAATCAAATTAGTATAATTGAAATTATAATTGTTTCTGTTTTAAAGATGATGTAAGGATTAATTTTCTGCAAGAATATTTGTGACGATAAAAAGAAAATTTTCTACAGCTTTGTAATTAAATTTTATTTATAATTTCATAAAAATAGCCACTTTATGAACAAGATCCCCAAAGTATATTTTGAATAAATATGATATTTTTTAGTCAATCCCGCACAAATTTAAAATACATATATTTGATTTTCTGATCTTGATTATTTTAACTACTAATAATATTTCCTATTTTTCTTTCAAGAGAAAAATAAAATTTAGTTTTTTAACTTGTATCTTACAGTACAAAACTTTGAATTGCTTCTCACAACACAAAAGAGACGGGGTGAGAGGAGAAATGCTCATATTCAGAATTATTATTTTTTTATATATTAGATTTATTGCCACGCAAATTATTACATGTTAACATTTTATTCTTTGAGAAAAGGTTTTAAATTGAAATTCCTATTTTTAAATGATATTTTAACCATGCTGTAGTAATTAAAAATGAGCCATAATGCTGATATCTTTAATTAATTTAAAAAATTTTTTGTTTAAAAGAATATTTAAAAGTTGCACTTCAGTAAATATTTAAATTGTAAATTTTTTTCATACCAGCGGGTGACCGAGCTCCGCTCGGAGAAAACAGGTATCGAAGCTAACTCGAAGATTTAAATTTTCAATTGTGATTTATCAAAACAATACATGCCATAAGAAAATTTGTGAAACCATTGGTGAAAAGATAACCGGTTAAAGTGCACCATTGTAAACTATTCTAAACAAAGTTAGAGTTTGGAAAGGGAACTATTCTATACAAAGGTAAAGTAAAGGTAAAGATTGAAGTGTGTTGAAGTTCAATATTTTTGACAAATTTATTTAGAAAAACCAAACATATATACATACATAAGAAACATATTATAAACCTATAACAGCATAAACATAAAACTTTATTAGTTCGCCATATTGGCTATAGATGGCAGCACATTACCGCTTGAAAATTTAAGTAGCTATTATGGCGAACTAATAAAGTTTGAAAATATCCTATCTGTAACTCCGAACTGCTCGACCGTAGCGCTTCAAAACCGGCGCCAATCGATTCCTCGTGGCCAAAAACCCCAGACCCCCAAGTTTACCGGAGTTTATTATTTCTGGGGCGATATTCGATTTGGGAACCATTCCTCGTATTATAGTATTAGATAAGAAATATTTTTTTGTAAATCTGTGGAAATTATGCTTGTCTTCTAACTTTACTCTAATTATAAAGATTGCCAAACATATTGATAGGCCTAATACATTTATGATATAAACTCAAAGACATAATGCATACATGTGTGGTGGCTCTCCACTGCGGAACGAATTCTGTTCCTTTATTTATTATTGTAAATTTATATTTAAAAAAGTGGTGGCAACACCAACTTTTGTTTCTTTTAAAGTTTTGATTATTTCATGCATATTTAAAATGTATTTTATATATGCATGAAATATTATATGATATTATGGTAATATATATGATTTTATGGTAAATAATTTTTCTTTAATCAGAACTCAGAGAAGTGGCATTCTTTAAAAAGCAATAAGAACTATTAATTCTGAAAGAATAAGTCATTTTCTTTTGTAATCTCCTGGTTATTCCTTTTTAAACAATATTTTTGAAAATGAATTCTGAATTCCAGAGAATAAAAAAGAGGAAAAAGTTGTGTTCTGGCTAAGAAAGTCTATGTTTATTTTAATCAAAACTTTTTCCATATCATGTAATTGGCCAGTTCCAATGTGAGATGAGGTATACATTAATTATGTTAATGTTAGGGCAAATCTGCCCGCACTACACATGTATTATATTAGCTCAAAGATTTCAACTCTTTTACCCAAGATATTTAACTGGAGAAACATTAGGACTCCAGGAAGTGCTAGAATTTTTTCTGCAATTTGCATTGATTTCAACCCCTGATGAGAAAATTGGGTTAAAAGAGTTGATACTTGCTTAGTCATTTTTTTTACTTCCTATTTCCATTTTTCACACTTATATATTATTACTTTGCTAATTCAAAGTGTCATTCAAAATTTTTAAAATTTTTTAAATGAAATATTCTTTTGATTTATAAATGTTACAGTAATGCTTGATTACGATTGTTGGAGGAAATATAACAAAAAGAAAATTACTATTGCACAGAACAATGTTGCAATTTTATTTTAATTTAAATAGAAAAAAATATGTGTTTAACATTCTCTTCGCAAACAATATCTAAGTTGAACATTGCTTCACTTATTATTGTGTTAACACTAATCTCTGTTTCATTATTTGAAAGAATTTTCTTGCTTAGTGATATCGTGTGATTTTTAGTGAATAAAATCTTTTGATAATTTTAAAACTGAATCACCATCTCTATTTTTAAAGACTTACATTACTAACATTTACGTAGGAGAATTTTATAATTATCCAGCTTCACAGCTACACATTCAGCCATTAATAACTGTGTATAAGGCACCCTCACCCTCAGAACTTGAACTAATACTATTTGAAATTGATTCTACATCCTCCTCCGAATACTTTACCTTCCCCGAGGATAATAGTTCAACTTCACCTTAAAACATTCATATCTCTCGTATTAGAAAACTATAGTACTTGAAATAGCCCATACTGAAGATCTGCAATACTGATACTGCAACGAACAGTCTGATTTAAAACTGATAAGAGATGTTGAAAATGATGTCGGAAAATTATGGAATCTTCAATCACAAGTGCCAAATCTGATGAGATCGAGACTTTCTTGTCGATTCTGTCTGAACATTTATAATCAAGGGATGAAAAAACAGTATTGATAATATTCTTCTGTCTTGATTCATTGGTTGCAACCCAAATACCAACAGTTAAAAGTCATTCTTTAATTCAGTATGCTTCAAAACAGGTCTATTTCAACACTTGGGCGGTGATTCAGATAAGTAATTTTTCCCTCAACTCGAAAAACATTAATGGATATAGAGAACAGAAAACGAATGCTGATGCATTTTTTTTTTTTGTTCTGTTTGTTGCGACGCAAATACTAACTTCAAAACATAACATTTCAGCACGCAAACCACAAGACATGTATGCTCATCAATTTGGCAATCAAATAGAGAAATACGCTTTCTATGAAGTAGAAGAACATCATCAAACTGAGAAGAAAGGAAATCAGTGCTAATCACATTCTTTTGCGCTGGTACGTTGGTTATAACGAAATTATCAACTTATGAGTCACATTCTTTTGCGCTGGTCTGTTGGTTATAACGAAATTATCAACTTATGAGTCACATTCTTTCAGCGAACAAGCTTCAAAATATATCTGTTTAAAATTTGTGACAATGGTTGTGAGAAATCTGCTTTTTATCAAGTCGAGGAACAACCATCACCACGTTAATTCCATTGATGAGAACATCGATTTCGGAGTTATAATTGAAAATTAACAAAACAAATATGTTAATAAAAGATCGTTGAAGTCCACATCAAATCAAACAAAGAGGATGAAGTTTTAAGAAATTCTTATTATGGGTTTATGTGCAAAGTAAAATTATTAATTGAAGTAAATTCTTATTATGGATTTATGTTAAAGTAAAATTATTTCTTTTACCAGAACAAAGGATTTCACGAATTAAAGATTACTTTAAAAAAAAACTAGATTCATTTTCAAAAAATCTGCCTTCATTTGCCATTTCTAACCAAGTCCGGAATTATTTTCGGGAAGTAAAGCCGTTCTAATAAAATAAGGAAATCTGCTTACCATCAATAAGAATATATGTAGTTTAAATCTGCACCGATAATATTGTAAGAATGGAATCTTCATGTAAGTCGTTAAACGTGGTCAACGTATGCTAGTTACATTAAGCTGCAATGTGATATAAGTTCATTTATAGCAAAGGAAATCTGATTTCATGAATTCTTCAGCAATGGCAAAAAGATTGAATTAATTTTTTCCATGCATGTACAAATTGTATCATTTCATTTTTTACAGCTGATATGTTATAATATAAATATTAACGATTTATCAAGAATTATATTTAAAAAATATAATGGTTTTCACATGTGAACATAAATTGAATTATAAGTACACCACATGGAGAGATTAAAATCTCCTCGAAAGTGATAAACATCATTGCTGTATTATGTATTACAGCTTTTGAAAACGAACTACCATATTAATTGGAAATAAGACTATAGAAATTTAACTGAGAAATAAAGTATAAAATTTATTCAATTATTAATAGGAAGTTATATAATGATTTTAGTTTTACTTTAAAAATATGCAAGATTCCTAACATTTTCGAATGTTTTAGTGAACTGATTGATGTGACATTCGACAATAATGTTACCAGTTTGCCACCTGACAGTTTCTAGGGAAAAATTACTTTAAAACTTTGAATAAACTTATTCATATTGATGAAAATATTTACAGTTCAAAATGAAGCGATTGTGTTTACATTTTTCTTTTCAATATGTGCGAGGAGTTATTGATTTCTTTAGTATTCTCAATTTTTTAGTAATAGAATGATTTTCAACAGCAATCTTGAATAGCCCTGTTACAATTTTTTTTTATCGTGAATGAATTTTGTTCATTAGTTAGTATAACAAAAATTAATTGCTTAACTGTACAAATATTAAATACAAGGGTTTAAATTAAATTTTCTGAAAATAAATTATTTTTTTAATGTAATGAACACACATTTAAATATTTACAACAGGAAATTTTCATTTATTTCTGGGTAAATTTGATTTTTGTAAGTACAAAATAAAGCAAGAAAAACTTTGCTAAATTAAAGATTTTCATAGTTAAAGGCCATCACATAATAGATTCCAACTCGAGAATTTGAATAACAACCAATTTAAGATATTTGAGAGTACAGACAATACGTTTTTATCGTCGTATTTGGTTTTCCTGCGATCAAGATAACTCAAAAACTCTAGATGTATCAAATTCGGTATATGGTTTATACTTCGAATTTGCAAATTCTATAAATATTGAACAAAATTTATTCTGGGGAGTTATGCCTGCTCCCTCATCTAATATGTTAGTTAAAACAATAAGTGCAATTCGATCTACGATGAATATAAAAAAATTTGTATACACTTTTGACATTTAAAGTGCGGATATCTTTCAAATTTTATGCCAAATCCAGGACAGACTTCAGTGTGTATCTCAGAAGCGCTTAAACATAAAAAAAATCAAATGTGTAATGATTTAAATATATGAATTATGTGATTTTGTGACTACAACTAAAATTCCGAATGACACATTGGATTCAATTGGCTATTAATACGCCACTGAACCACATTTTCAATTTTCGTAATTGTTAACCACTAGAAAATAATTGCCTCACAAGCTCATCAAGGATCACACAATAGATTTAAACAAAATGCTAAGTTATAGTCTAAGTTTATTATTTTGTATCTACTATATGTCGGTATGTTCTCTGCTTATGTACAATCCTCAGTCAAAAACTGAGGGTTCCAATAAGACATTTATTAGAGAGTATGCGAGAAAGTTTTGGACATACTATTACCGCTGGTTATTAAGACGAGTTGTAAAGTAAAAATGAAAATAATTTTTATATTAAATCGTATGTTTTATGCAGCGTCTTATTGCATTAATAACACTTGATTATAGTGTTAATGTAAAACACTCATATTTAAAAATTTTCACTATACTTCATTAAACGAAAAATAAATTTAGAATCAGTAACAATTTCTAAACACACATATTTTTGGAGAAATTGAATTCTCAAGAAACTGTTCTGGAAATTAATAATTTATGGTATTTCTCTATGAGAAAATCTTTTCCAAATTTCACCAACTTAAGCACTGGACTGTTTCTAATTTTTTTTATTTCTTTTGCCTTTTTAATATATAATCAAACGATATCTTCCTATCCTTCCCACTTTTTGTTTCTCAAAGAAGTAGAAAACACATTCCGGCACTGTGTATTAATTTAAGGCCAGGGATCTCGATAGACTTCCCAGAAACAATTAGTGATGGTGAGTCCCAATTTTCTTAATTTTATGTGATGTTTTTTTTAAAACTTAAACACAATTTTTAGCTAGGCGAATTGAAAAGGTTTCTCCAACATTCGCATAACTATATCGCTAGTCTGAATATGGCTAATCACTCAAAATACGCTGTCATAGTTTGTGAATTACATTTATATTACATTTTATTATCTTTCTGATTTAAAAGTATTTAATTCAGGAAATTTGAATGCCATGTCTAAATAACATGTATCAATTACTTGGAATGTGGCTTTCGGCAGCTACATTGAAATTAATACAAGAATATCGATGGATTTTAATTAAAAATATTTCGCCGAAAAGTGAAGAAAGAACTATTTAAATTACAAATGTGTATTAGCTCGTAAGGTGTACATATTCTAATGTAATGCCACAGAACAGGTTGTGAGCAGTTCGCATGATTGGTAATCAGTAATGAAATTTATGTCATAAGACTTTGTTTTTCTTGATTTTCAGATGACGTAAATGATTTCTAAAATATCATTTTTTTTGCTATGATTTATTCAGAACTAGCCGCCTTTGGTGACCAGCTGGTTCGCCATGAGTAATGCGTTCTAAAATTTTCAATTAAATCGCATATTCATTAGCCAAAATTTAAGAAATAGTTAAAGTTAAAAGATTCAGTTATTAGTAATTAAAGAGTCGGTAACTGTATTCGAAAAAACTTTTTGAGTTTAATGCTCTAACAATTTATCGATTATGCTTCCAAAATATTAAAAATGTTTTTTTCCGTGATATTGCCAAAATGTTAAATATGTTTTTTAAAGAAAGCGAAAAAGGGAAAAAATTATTGAATTAATGATACAGATATTGCAAACGATTATAGAAATATGCCATTAAGTCGGGATTTCAATGCATATCCTGTCTAAATTCAATCAGATTTACTGTAAATAAAGATAATTTATGTAATTAATGATATAGATATTGCAAACGATCATAGAATCCTTTGCCTTGCATTTATTTTTTTAGAAGATATCACATTTTATATTTATGTTATTTTATCCAGTCACGTGCTAGAAATTGCATTTCTTTAGATTTGATTTACGATGATAGTTGTGTTTTTATTTGAACTTCCGGCATTGTTTTATTTTATTTTATCCAGTCACGTGCTAAAAAAACATAGTTAAAATATTTCT
This sequence comes from Argiope trifasciata, assembly GCA_026543055.1. NCBI lineage: Eukaryota > Metazoa > Arthropoda > Arachnida > Araneae > Araneidae > Argiope > Argiope trifasciata. The sequence continues at coordinate 2,098 of JAPMOQ010065192.1, read as the reverse complement.
TTAAAAATTCGTTAAAAATAGAAGCTTGAGTTATACATTAAAACACTGATACCATTAGAAAGCTAAATTTTTATTTTTAAATTGATGTTAAAATCATGTTTGTCCGATTATATTTTCGAACGCGGAAAAACGTCGAAATTTCGCTTTAATTTTAATTAATTCAAATTCTAATAAAAAATTCGAAAAAAGGGCTCCGAGCTGCACGTTCCCACCTCCAAGGTATACATGTACCAAATTTGGTTGCTGTAGCTTCAACGGTCTGGCCTGTAGAGGGCCAACACACACACACACACACACACACACACACACACACACACACACACACACACACACACACACACACACACACACACACATACACACACACACACACACACACACACACACACACACACACACACACATTGAGCTTTATTATAAGTGTAGATTTAAATATCACCAGCATCTCCGAGTAGCCATCTGGTCTCTTGAGATGATTAATTTAAAATACTAATCAAAACCCATAAAAAAGCCATCCTACCTGACCACGATTTCCTTTCACCATTTTATTTTGGAAGAAATCTTATGAAATGTTATTGTTAAGTGATCGTACACATTGATGTTTAAAAAAATTTAGTTTCCTATTTTACATTGTAATTAAATACGTCAAAAGAAGAAGATTAAAATAGTGTAAGTTGATGTTAATAAACTGGTGGCATTTTTTAGCCTATCCTTCATGAGATTGCCCATTTAAGCAAGCATTATCCAAAATTAAAACTAGAAAATAATAAAAGAACTTAAGGAATTTTGAAAATTTACCAGTTCGATTTATTTAGTTATTTTTAATTTAGTTATTAATAAAGTATATTAGTTAATTTAGTTATTAATAAAGTATATCATGAATGAAATTTATTGCATTTGAATTTATAATACATGATTCTTTATAATCTTCACTTCAAAAATTTATTGAAGTATATACTAAAATATCCTTCAGTATATTTTAGTATATGTGCATTTGATTTAGTATGCAAATTTATTTAGTACATCCTACATTAGACTGCACATCAAGAAAGTATTATCTGAAGTTAAAGCTTGCAGGCATTTGATTCTGGTAACACTAACTATTTAAAATCTCCAATTAGAGAAAAATAAATTACTCTTTTATATAACTACTCTTGAAGAACAGTTTATATAAAGAAAACAATAAAATTAGAAAAATTAATTTGTATTTTTATTAACTTATATTAGTGTACTTCGAAGACGTTGTTAGAATTTTTAATTGTTCTCACTTAATTAATTGACGATTGCTGATATACTTAGAAAAAATATACCGTCACACTTAAGCAAAAATATAAATTTCAAATCCCATTAAAACCCTTTTTTAACGTAAAAACTTTTCTTTATTTTAAAATCTATATAATTTCCTGAATTTTTCAACTTTTAAATTAACAACTGAAATGGAGTTCAAGCCACAAAACTTAACCTAAAGGAAAAATATAGATTAAATAATTTTTCGAAAGATAGTCTAACTGTAAAAAATGTAGGAAAACATCTCATCCTTTATAAGTGACAACGTATTTCAGTCTTTTTTTAATTACTGGACTATTTGTCTTTCCTTCCCCTTTTTGATACTGATTCAATTTTGATTCCTGTTATCCGGCAACCGGGAGTCATCCTAGGAATCTTATTCGCATAATAATTCGTAACGAACAATTACGTTCTTTTCGGTAAGAGAAAGAAAATTTGTACAGTAATTCGATGAAATTTTCTTCAAATATATTAACTTACTTGTTAAAATGAAATTAACACTTCATTTCTCTAACACTTTAGTTGAAAAAGATTTATCGAGCACACAGAGATAGTAAGTATTTTTTTCATACATTAATATGTTTTAGATGCTTTCACCTGAATTTTTCATGTATGTAAAAGTGCAAGTATATTATAAGCCAACGAATAATGATCTGTATCATAATTTCGTTAAAATTTTGCTTCATATATTTGATGTTGTATAGTTCAGGATTTGAGAATTATGGATTTTTAAATTCCATCATATTTAGACTATAGAAGTAGGAAATATATATATATATATATATATATATATATATATATATATATATAT
>JAPMOQ010065186.1:0-22861 GCA_026543055.1 Argiope trifasciata | reverse complement strand
TTGCATGTAGGAAAGTTAAAAAACATCGCCGGTATAATACAAAATTAAGCTCAGATAGCCAGTTGCAATGCATAAAAGAAAAAAATTCTTTAAATTTTTGATGCATTAACATGGAGACATTTCATTCTTGGTAACAGATGCATTGTGATACACGCTTTGATAAATGATTCGTTTCTTTGAATTTGATTTCGAATAGGAGTCGCACATTTTTTGAAAACGAGAATACTGTACAACGTCTTAACAATGTTACCTTTTTCATCTGAGCTTGATTGAAAATTTACATTTCCTGTCATTCTCATGTGGCTTTATCACGCGATATTAATATCACAAATAAATCATTTGTATGCAACAACTGACAAAGTGTAAATTTGAAATAACAGATTTGATCTTTGAGATAAATTAGGCCTAATTAGTAAATGCAATTTATCTATTAAGAAAAAGAACCACTCAATGACGATTAGAAAATAACTTGTAATTTATTTTTAAACGTGGTTACATCTTGTAACCAGAACGAAAAGTAAAAAAAACATACTTATCGTATGACGCACATTTGCTTGAAACACACACAACGACAACAAAAAAACATCTAAAAAAGTTCAGTCGATCTTATTACCTAACATTTGATTTTTTGTTTACACTTACGGCGATAAAACAAAAATTCCTCTTCTTCATTGATATGCAAATAAGAGTCATCTTATTTGCATATCGTTTTAAATTCCCGCTCGTGTGCGACTGCATCGAAATAGCTGGATTCGAAAAATTTGAACCCGATTGCGGATGCTGCCGATATAAATAGGAGATTTTTGACTTATTCCCAACAATTGCTTCCCTTCGGCAGTATCTCAGCTTATTTATTTTAAGTATTATTCTGATTTATAAAATTTAATTAAATAAAGCAATTTAAACGAGCTTTATCGCCGCACTTACAAGATTCAAACTACATTTAAAAAATCAAATATCTTAACTTAGATATGTATAAAAGTTTTACACAGTGATAATAAATCAGCACATATACAACATTACAAAAACAATTTTCTAATAATATTTGTATATAAATTTAGTCAATTCTAATAAAGAGACAAACATTTAGAAGAAACATCTCTTGTAAATTTCATTTATGTATTTCTCCTGAGATAAATAAATTTTGTTTTTTTTCTTCAATAAATTGAATTCCTAAAAGAGTTTTTGTTTTTCCTATAATTTTTAAATCAAAACTATTTTGAAGCAATTTGACTGTTATTTTAATTTCCTTTTCCGTTTTTCCTAAAAGAACAATATCGTCTACGTATAACAAAAGTATAACATTATTCCTTATAAAGACTCCATTTGCCCACTTCAGTTTCTTGAAATTCAATCTTTCTAAAACGCTGCAAATTTCGGTAAACCATTCTCTACCGGATTGCTTAAGTCCATAGAGCGCTCTATCTAGCTTGCAAACGTAATCTGGATTTCTTGTGCTTTTATAGCCTGGCGGTTGTTTCATGTATACTGTTTCGTCCAATTTTGCATAAAGATATGCACTATTCACGTCTACTTGCCAGTGTATCCAGTTCAATAAATTTACAAAAATGGCAAAAAACAATCTTACAAGAGAAAAATTTATGACCGGAGAGAAAGTCTCTTCGTAATTTTCTCCTTTACGTTGCGAAAAGCCTTGGGCAACTAAACGTGCCTTGTAACGGACGGGCTTACCTTCATTGTTCTTTTTCAGATCATATACCCATCGGCATCCTATTACTTTGACTTTGGGTGGTGCCGGGACAAGATGCCATACTTTTCTGGTTTTTATGTTTTGCATCTCTGCATCCATGGCTGCTTTCCATTCTACGGCATCCTTTGAGCCGATGGCTTCCTGGAAAAATCTAGGAATGTTAATTTTGTCGGTTAGTCAGGTTGACGCAACACTTGATTGTGGAGCTTCTAATTCTTCACCAGTTACCACAGGTCCTTGATAAAGTATGCTTCCTGAAAAATTGAATAATTTTGGATTATATTCTAGGTCATGATCTTCACAATATCTTTTAACCTCTTTAATAGATCGAAGACGTGTTCTTTGACCTGAAATATAATAGTAAATGTCTGTACGATCACCAGTTTTCCTTGGTACTGCTTTTCTAATCCAATTAAAACCTGCTGGTTCCTGAATTTCATCTTCCATCTCTTCGCTCGCTGTCTGGTATTGCTCTAATTCCGTTTTTACTGAGATTTTGGATAACGAAGTTTTAGAGACTGGAGACGATTCTTCATCTGATGATGAATCGGAGTTACTGCCACTCGATTTGTCATATTCAAGTTCTTCTTGGTTTTCAGAAATTTGGTACCTAAATGGTGCTTCGATTTTAGGGTCCAGTTCGATTCCGCTGCGATCATTGACCTCCTTATACATTTTATTTCCAAATGATACATTAATCGTTTCAATGATCCGGCATTCTTCGGGTAAATAGATGCGGTACCCTTTCGTTTGTAGAGCGTAACCTACCATTACGCCTTGTTTTGCTCTCATCTGTAGCTTTGATCGTCTTGTTTACTTGGGTATTCCAACAAATGTTTCGATTCCAAACGGTTTCAAATGATTAACTGATGGCTTGAAACCACCATAAATTTCGAATGGAGTCTTATTAAAATTCCTATGAACGCTTTTATTCCAGCAATAAGTGAATGTTAGAAGAGCTTCACCCCAGAAATTCTCAGGTAAACCACTACTATTTAGTAAAGCTTTGGTTCCATCGCAAGCCGTGTAATTAAATCTTTCGGCTACGCCGTTTTGTTCTGGAGTATGAACATTTGTAAATTCCACCTTGATACCCATATTTTCTAAATCTTTCTGAAATTTTAATCCTCTAAATTCTCCTCCATTATCTGAACGTATGCAGATAATTTTCTTGCCGGTAAATCTTTCAGCACGAGCCTGATATTTGCGAAATGCGTCCGATGCCTCATCTTTAGTTTTTATTAAGAAGCAAGTTACTTTTCGACTAAAATCATCAATAAAGGTTATGAAATAACGATAACCGTTATGCGTTTGTTTAGGAAAAGGACCGCAAATATCGGTATATATTAACTGCAATGGCTCTTTAGATCTTATGCCGCCTAAGGGTTTGAAAGATTTTCTTCTACTTTTTGCCAACCGGCATGATGTGCAATCAATTTTTTCATTTTTTAAAATGGGCAAACCCCTTACGGCATTCACTGATGACACTATATATTTGGTATTAATATGGCCATACTTCTGGTTCCATTCAGTAAGGTTACCAGTCTTTGTTACAGAATGCTTGGTTTTACTTGCTTTATTTTTCTGATCTGATTTTGAAACATTAAAAGATGTTACTTTTGAAGTTGGAGGTGGCTTCGGATATGTTTTGTAAAGACCGTTACTCAAAGTTGCTGTGAAGAGTCGTTTTTTTCCATCGAATACCTGAATCTTTCGTCTCTGTCCGATGAACTTCGCTCCTCCTTGATCCAGTTTGGGCGCAGATATCAAGTTGTGTCTTATTTGGGAAGAATAAACTACATTATTCAAAAGGAAACTTTGACCATTTGAATAAGACAGTTTTACAGTTCCCTTGCCTTCGATTGGGCATGTAGCACTGTTCGCTAAATAGATGTGTTCAGCTTGAGTAGATGGTTCAAATTTAGTGAACCATTTTTTATCTGAACAAAAATGAGTCGTTGCTGCACTATCTACTATCCATGCATTCGGATCCGATTTTTCAGTTATAAACGTTTCAACAATGAAAGATTTTGGGTTAATCTTTTTTGTTTCCCCTAAAGTTCTTATCATTGTACACTGAATTATTATATTTACTTTCCTTGCCTGAGGGACGATTAAACTTTGAACGAATTCTTGCACTAGTTCCAGGTGGAATAGCACTATGTAGTGCAAACTGTTCGTGGTCCCTCGAACATTGTTCCAAACGAGCTTCTTCGGCTATAAGTTCATTTAGAACTTTATCAAACGTAACTTGTTCATCGGGCCATCTATAAATAGCTTGGACAATTGCCCCGAAACAATCTGGTAAAAATCTGATTAACTGAAAAGCTTGGTATTTCAAAGGGATTTTTTCGCCACAATCTAGTAAATCAGCTACTATTTTCCGAAGTCTAGCTGCATAGAGTCCAATTCTCTCATTAACATTGATTCTGCATGAAAAGAATTGATCTAATAAACCTATCATACGAGCTCTACTTTCTGGATGGAAATATTTCTGAATTATTTCCCATGCCGTCTTCCCTTCCGTTGTATCGGCAATCAAAGGCCGGAGCTCTTTGGAAACATTTAAATAAATAGTCGAGAAAGCTTTATTACACCGTTTTTTATAACGCGCTTTCTCCTTTTCCGTTGCATCGTCACTGGGAGGAATTTCTTTTCCTAATACAATATCATACACATTACTATCCACCAAAATAGCTATCATATCCTGTTTCCAAGTAGGATAATTATCGGAAGTCAATGGAGTCACGTGATCGTTATTCATGGCGGCCTCCCCGACTTAACAGTCTTTAAAGATTAAATATAATTTTCTTCTTAATAAATTTCCGAATGCCGAATTCCTCAAATAAGTTTAAAAACCGATCGTCATTGCGGGATTCTGGTCCATAACCATTTTCTTTGAGATAAATTAGGCCTAATTAGTAAATGCAATTTATCTATTAAGAAAAAGAACCACGCAATGACGATTAGAAAATAACTTGGAATTTATTTTTAAACGTGGTTACATCTTGTAACCAGAACGAAAAGTAAAAAAAAACATACTTATCGTATGACGCACATTTGCTTGAAACACACACAACGACAACAAAAAAACAACATCTAAAAAAGTTCAGTCGATCTTATTACCTAACATTTGATTTTTTGTTTACACTTACGGCGATAAAACAAAAATTCCTCTTCTTCAATGATATGCAAATAAGAGTCATCTTATTTGCATATCGTTTTAAATTCCCGCTCCTATGCGACTGCATCGAAATAGCTGGATTCGAAAAATTTGAACCCGATTGCGGATGCTGCCGATATAAATAGGAGATTTTTGACTTATTCCCAACATTTGATTTATCAAAGTTTTTGAAGAACTATTCGAATGAAATAACTGATTACCTTTCCTTGTAATCAAAGTAATTTCGGGTAAGTTATTGTAATATTTTTCAGCTTTTTTATAATTACATTTAGAAATAATATAATGTTTTTGATACTTACATTTATTGATAAGTGAAATTTTAATGAATTAAGCTCAATCATTACTTAGGATTGATAATAGTGAGAAAATAAAATGACCGAATCTCAGAATTTTTTAATACAAAATATTGAAACTTCTTGTTATTTAAATTCCGTTATTTCGTTCAAATGCAATAATTCCATATTGTTTAATCATTTTTTTTCTAGCTTAAAAGTTTGATCAAAAATAAAAATCTCTATTAATGAATATAATAATGTTTCGATCAGAATAAACACGCTAGTAAGTTTTAAAAATGTTGCGATTCTAATAAGAGTATCTTTTTAAATGCTATACTTTACATTTTATTCAAAATACAGTTAGGATCGCTGTGTTTTCAAAATCAGATTCTCTTAAATGGCGAGTTTGGCGCTCAAGTCAGTTTTACATTCAAATATGCGATAAATACTCACTCAATTAGTAAAAAATGAATTAAACACAGAGGAAAATAATTAAAAATCATTTCTTGTTAGCACCAATCGTATCTGATTGGATTCTTATATAGATACTACATTATACCATCCTCCACAGTGATTTGTTCATATAAGATAAACATTATGTTAATCAGTATTTTGACGTCACGTATGCCCGCGCATTCCTCTTTCTCAAAGTTCTCGCTTTGTCTTTCATTTGGATTCGTCGCTGAAGCGGGAAACGTTGCAAATTTTAAGCTCGTTTACATATAATTTCGCGAAGTTTCTCTACATTCGAAGATGCATTTCTTTGTTTGTTTGAAAGCGACATTCAAATGGATTCATCTGTCTTTTTTCAAGAGAACTGAACTTCTTATTGATAGGAAAAAGAAAAATTGTAAAAGAATGGAGTTACTTTCTTACGACGGATCTTCAATATACGTTTTTAAATATTGAGTGAATCTGAAGAATAGACGTCTACAACTTAAAAAAACTGCTGCATACATTGTCTTCTGTTATTTGTTTGGGTGAGTTCACGTTTTGTGTCACATCTTTCTTGTTTAAATTCTGTGATTTTATGGTTATACATATGTTAGAAACTCAAAATGTGTTTGTGTAATAATTGGCTTTTTCAGATAAAGAATGAATTTTTTAGTGAATATGATTTTTATGAGTATAATTATTTTTCAATCGGCTTTAGAGAAAGATTCTGAAATGTTTGTAATTACATTTAAGTTTTGATCATACGTTTTCATACGTTTTCTAGAAATTGACATAAAAAACGTGTAAATAAGAGCTCTATAATAAGATGTGATTTTAATAAATTTCGTTTAGAATTTAATGCTATTTAATCCTCCAGTTGCGTATTCCTTCAACAGTCCATTTTCTGCTGAATCCCACATTTTTCGCCGTTTGGAGTGTTTATTTGTGCGATAAAATTTTTTTTATACCTTGTAACATCTAGTATCTGTTCATTTTCTTTGAAAATTATTTGAATTTATTTTTAACGTCTAATCTAAACAGTGATTTTGAAGAATTATGCAATCAGAGGGCTAATTTCAAATTAATGTAAAAGAGATAATTTTTTAAGATTTTAAAATTCTACTTTTTGTAAAAATACTAGTCATATTTTTGAAATTAAATTATATGAGTGAGCGTACGTGTTTTGTATTTAATTTAAAAAAATCTTTAATGGTAATCTAATATGCCGATCACTGGGAATATGAATAGAATTAAATTCATTGAATGGTTTATCATTAATTTTCGGCAATAAAATGCTCCTTAGCTTTTTCGTGTCAATTAGAGTTTTTTAAAGGAATGCGATATTACCAATTCAGTTTTCCCATCATTTCTATAAATCGTCAATTTCTAAATCGTGTGTGAAATCCGTATCATGACTATGTGATATATACTCTCAGTTCAAATTTTTTTAAACGAAATTGTAGGGAATAAGTCTTTATTTGGACGCCGAAAACACTGTGTCACTGAATGTTTGCTCTTTTACTTGAATTGAAGCAACATATCATTACAATAGTTACAAATGAATCAGAGAAACCGTGAACCGTTGGAACAAACTCCACAAAACTTTCTCTCGTATACTCCGTTAAATTATCCCGAAAACGCTTTGCATTTTCAATACGGAATATTAACTTTTGCCGTTTTTACTGAATTTATCGTGTTATCCTTAATAAGTTATTTGGCGATTAATTCTTAAAAAGCGGTTAATAGAAAAAAAAATCGAATTTGTGTTTTAGACACATTTTTCTTAACCGATTGAAACAAAAATATTATGTAACTGCACTTGCAATCAGAAAATCGCATGTGAAATTTGGTATATTTAAGTTGCTGCGACTTTGAGCTGACGCTTATACGCGTTTCTAAAAAATAGACCAACGGCGGATTTGGTTCAAAAATTTATAGATTATCGATGGGAATTCTGTATCTTTCTTTTGTAGTTATGTTAAATTATATTCCATCTGTCGGACAGAAAAATTCGGCGGAATTCCTTCAAAATTTGATAGAAATCTACAAATATGGTATAAAAAGACCGATATTAAATTTCAATCGTCTAGCTCGAAGAGTTTTTGTCATTTATTACAGACAGATGGGTATTTTCTTAAAATGTTTTTCGAACTGGTGGAGATTTTCAAACGTCAATTCGTAAAAAGCTGGAATTCAAAAATTTTTTAAAGATAAGTATACATTCTCTGTACTAAATAAATGCATGGGAAAGTTAAAGACCTATTAATAGTACTGTATGCTTTTACACAGTACTATTTTAATAGAAACTGTGCACTCCGTGCTCGCAAATAACAATAATAAAAGCTTACAGTCTTCAGCAGTAAAAGTCTAAAAGTAATTTGGTTCACGTATTTATTTAAAACTAGCCGCCTTTGGCGACCAGCTGGTTTGCCATGAGTAATGTGTTCTAAAATTTTCAATTAAATCACATTCATTAGCCAAAATTTAAGAAATAGTTAGTCAAAATATTCAGTTATTAGTAGTTAATGAGTCGGTAACTTTATTCGGATAAACTTTTTGAGTTTAATACTCTAATAATTTATCGATTATGCTTCAAAAATATTAAAAATATTTTTTTCGGTGATATTGCCAAAATGTTAAATGTTTTTTAAAGAAAGAGAAAAAGGGAAAAAAATTATTGAATGAATGATACAGATATTGCAAACGCTTATAGAAATATGCTATTAAGTCGGGGTTTCAATGCATATCCTGCCTAAATTCAATCAGGTTTACTGTAAATAAAGATAATTTATGGAATTAATGATATAGATATTGCAAACGATCATAGAAACCTTTGCTTTGCATTTATTTTTTTAGAAAATATCACATTTATATTTTTTATTTTATCCAGTCACGTTCTAAAAGTTGCATTTCTTTAGATTTGATTTGCGGTGATAGTTGCTTTTTTTTAATTTGAACTTCCGGCATTTTATTTTATTTTATCCAGTCACGTGCTCAAAAAAACATGGTTAAAATATTTCTTTAAAAATTCGTTAAAAATAGAAGCTTAAGTTATACATTAAAACATTGACACCATTAGAAAGCTAATTTTTTTTTATCTTTAGTTAAAATCATGTTTGTCCGATAATATTTTCGGAAGTTATAGCGGAAAAACGTCGAAATTTCGCTTAAATTTTAATTCAAATTCTAATTAAAAATTCGAAAAAAGGGTTCCGAGGTGCACATTCCCGACCTCCGAGGTATACACGTACCAAATTTGGTAGCTGTAGGTCCAACGGTCTGGCCTACAGAGCGCCAACACATTCACACACATTGAGCTTTATTATAAGTATAGATTACAATTTATCATTAAAATGCATTAACAATTATGGTAAAATGAAGAAACCGATTCATATTTTTTGTTGATCTCTGCCATATCGCTCTTGAGGGAATCTGTCAAATATTAACTAAAAAATGCGGTTAGCGTATCTGGCTAGTAACCATTTAAAAACTTGTGTGGGTATTTGCCGTATTAAATTTTTAGATACCATAAATGAAATATAAAAGCATAATTATCTGAAAATTTAACTATCTCTGTACTTGGTTTTTTTTTATTTGGACTTGCATAATGAAGTAATATATAAAATTCGATGTTAGGATCGTTATTTTTAAATTGTGTAATTTATTGAGAGGAACTCGACATATAACACAAAGCTTTGCCGCTCATAATTTGTATATAATAATTTTGGGACAGTGAAATTGCGAATTGTTTGATATTTTTTTAAATGTATCAATGTTCACATTATGGATTACTTAAATATATCAATTTGAAGGTCAACATATCTTAAAAATTTGGCCTAAGGTTTAGTTCGGTAAATTTAATCGATGGCAATAATGTAGATTATTTTTTGTGATCAGAATTCCTTACCTTTAGATGTTTTTCGCTAAAATAATCGTTCGCTCGTCATAATTATTTTTATTTATGCTCGACGAGTAAAAAATGTTTATGCTGTAAAATATTAATTGAAATAAATTAATTAGCTGGAATTGTAAAAATTTAATAAATAAAATGTCCGAATCGGTTTTTGGGTTTCAATTTTATGAAGACTATATAGTATGTATTTAAAGAAAGTCATGATCTAATTTAATTAAAAATCCTGTTTTATCTATTCTCTGATATGCATTTGACAAAATTTTGTTTCATTCACAGACGTTACAAATGCATATTATATACAGTTTAATTATAATTCAATTGCTATTTTATAAACAAATAAAAATATGCATATACTTCCAATTGGAATAATGTTGAGAATTATGTTTTATGATAAATATAAAATATATGTATATATAAAATGTATAAGGAATTTATGATATTAAGTTAATGTAACATCGGAGCAATTGTGAAATCTACAATTTAAAAATTCTTTATTATTAAATATATAGTAAAATGTATTATAAAATATAGCTCTACATAATGAATTTAAATTATTTCAAAGTTATGTCGATTAAATTTGATTAAAGACGGTTTACTTTACTGAGCATTTTGCACTGTTTATTATTTAAAGTAATTAAGTTGAAAGCTCCAAAATGCAATTAAGTTGTAGAGTAGTTTTAAGACTATAACAGACTATAAAAAATATATTTTAGTAATGCATTGACTCAATAAAAATCCCCCTAGAACAGGGATGGGCAAACTTTTTCGATCGCGGGCCAAAAATCGAAAAAATAAAGTTTGGCGGGCCAAGATGAATTTTTCTAAAATTTTAAAAACAATATACAAGTATTACAATTTAATATATTAATGAGAGGAATGAAATTGTGATTTCATTTTTAAAAGTTTCTTATGTTGAGGTTCGAAGTGAGATGTACTGATTCTAAGGAACGAGGCTAAATGCTCATCTGTCAGTCTACTTCTGAAATAATTCTTTCTAAGGTTCATCGTTGAAAACACTTGTTCACGTATATAAGATGAAGCACACATAGCACTGATTTTCTGGGCATGAGATATTAAATTTGGGAAACTTTCGATAATGATTTGTAAAACTCTAACTTTGGCATATTTAGAAACAATTGCTTGAGATGATTGTTAGATTGCAACTCAAATAATTCAAGCTGCAAATCTAACCTCACTGCTTCACAATTTACGTTGAATGGCATGGTAAAAATTCCTCAATTTCAAAGTTCTCATCAACACCTCTTATAAATAATACTAATTGAGCAGTATCATTTATATCAGTGCTTTCATCCATAGCTATGGAACAAAATTTAAACTGGCCAATCTTTGACTCTAATTGTGATGCCAAATTTTTATCGATGGCTTCCATTCTAGAAGTCACCGTTTTTCGAGATAAGCTTACAGTCTCAATTATTTTTCTTGTCTGGACATAAAACATCACAAACTTGGAGCCTGCATTGTTTAACGAACTCCCCATCACTGAGAGCTTTATTATTTTTAGCAATATTGTATGCTACAATGTAACTTGCATGTGTAGCTGCTTCTTGAATACTTTTTACCTTCTTGAAAAAATTTTGCCGGCCTGATAATTTTTTACAAAGACTTTCTGCATTTTTTTTTTCATATTCGGACATTGCTTCGTAATTGGAATTCTTATGCTTGGATGTGAAATGACGGGAAATGTTATATTCTTTGAAGACTGCTATAGCTTCATTGCAGATAAGACACACTGGTTTATCTTTTACAACTGAAAGAAAATATTTCTATGTCCGTTCATCATTAAAAGCGCGGCACTCTGAATCAACTTTACGTTTTTTAGTAGCTATTTTGGGGTTGAAATATTTTACGAATTACCCAAACAAGCACTAGCTACGCTGTACTTTTGATAATTTCACCACTATTCACAATGACGCTGTATGCCCACAATCTTTCAACACGCAATCAATAATATTAGAACTCGCGCCAAAAGAAAAAGCCGCTAGATGGAGCTTAAAATGCCCAGTCTGCCACGTGTGAGGTCTAATTCACCTATATTGAATTCCCATATGTCTGCTCCACAAGAAAAAGATAAAGCTTGTTGGCGCCAATCTACAGCTAAAACTAACAAATAACTTCCGCTTTTAACACTTTACCGATTGAAAACTGCCTGTGTTTGCTATTTCCTTCGATTTATCTTTTGTAGAACAAAAATAGAGAATGTAAACAGATTACCAGCTCTTTGAAAAAAAGGAAGAAAAAATATAATATTCAAACAAAGTAGAAAAGGAGATGGATATATAATATATGAATATTTTTTTTTAATTTGCCTCTGACCGGCAAATTAAAAGTCTATCCGCGGGCCGGATAGAGCCTTCCGGCGGGCCGGAGTTGTCCCGCGGGCCGTAGTTTCCCCATCCCTGCAATAAACCTAAGATTCCGAACTTTTGATACTGTCATTTAAGATCTATAACACTACTGAAGAAAAGGGAGATAAATTATATTTCAAAGACAATTCTATTGCACTGCTCGATAATGAAAAGAAATTTGAGAAACTATTAATCTAATGAAGAAAAGTTAAACTTATATTGAAAATAACATTTTCATATTTTGTTTTCAAATAGTTGAATCATTTAATCCCTTCGCTTACAATGGTGTATCCAACACGCCCATCGATTAGTTTAGATCAGAGGTGTCTAAACTACGGCCCGCGGGCCAAACCCGGCCCGCCAAGTGATTTTATCCGGCCCGCGGAGGGTTTTAAAACATAATGTTTTCGCCCAAACCTTTTCATTTTCATAAAGGTATATCGAAAAACTACGTGGCCAACAAAACAGAGTTGTTGTACTTGACCAAACACAAATGTCTACCGCGCTGTCGCCCGTCGGTGCAGCGCGAGAAGTATAGAAAATTCCGCCCCGAATACGTGCCGCCCGGTACCATTGCGCTCATATGCCGCCGTATTGTCGCCAGAAAATGATTACTCTTTGCACTCGTATGTCGCCGACAAATACAAGGAAGGAAACTTAATAGATTTTTATAAATATTTGGATGCAAAAGAGTTTCCAAATTTGAAGAAATTTGCTCGTAAATTCATTTCAATGTTTGGGACTACTTACGTGTGCGAACAAACTTTTTCTCGAATGAAGTATCTCAAATCAAAATATAGAGCAAATTTATCTGATGATCATTTGCAGTCATTGCTTATGATTGGTGTAACAAATTTTGATCCCAACTATAAAGACATTCTTCAACAACAAAAAAAAAGTTTCATCATTCGCATTAGAAGTTGCATGAAAATATTTCAATTTATATAAAATAATTATATAATTATACTTTGTTTGTTTAGTATTTTGTATTTTCAAGTTACAATAAAATAGTATTAATTAATAGTATTTAATGCTACTTTACTCATAATGATATTTTTCAATTTGTATATACATGTGGCCCGTATAACATGGATCTAATTTCGATCCGGCCCGTGCCGCGAAAAGTTTGGACACCTCTGGTTTATTGTCTTTAAAAAATTATATGATTAAAGAAAAGAGAATGAATCAGTGTATTAACCCTTTCCTGTAAAATATCAATCAGCTAGAAATGCCAGATTGGCACTCAATTTTTTATATTTTAGTTGCAATTTATGCATACTTGAGTACCACAAGAGCATATTCTGTTTTTATGGGGATATAAATAGCTATAAATGTACAAAAAAAACATGTAATTGGGAGTTTTAATAAATTAACGGTTCAAGAGTTAAATTTCCAACTTGTTTTAAAATCAATGTTATCTTAATATTTCTTTCCAATCAAATGGTCGAAGTTTTCATAAGTGAACAATTTACACTTGTCAGACGCAAACTGCACGCACTTAGCATTAACGTAAAGCTATGAGTGACCAAGTAGGACGTTAAATACATCATTTTGAAGCTTCATTTTACAGAATGATCTGACATTTGACAATGTTATTTTTCATGGAGTGGCGATGGCTTATGACATCACTGAAATGTTAAAACTTTCTTTTAATTTAGTTACTTTTAGCTTTATATAAAGTATATCTGTAGGAATAACGCTTCATTTTTTGGACGCCACTGTAAATTTTACTAGCTCTATTCCTGTAATTTAGTTTAATTTCAATCACTGTTATGAATCACACAAAAATATATGCATATTTAAATTTCTTCGTGCGTGAGTTCAACCCATTAACTGAAGCTAATACCTCCGTTAGCGTGATATGAAAATTTGGAGAAGAACCTGACTGCTGAAATGTCGTTCTTTTTATATGATTGCAATTCAAAAACAAGATCTTTCTCGAAATATCCATATTTTTCTTAAAAATGGGACGTTAATATCTAAAACTAGAGGTTAATGTCTGAAAGTTTTCAAGCAGTTTGTAATTATATTTGATGCATATGCCAAATGTAATTTTTAGATTAACTTTCTCATAGTTTGGCACAAAAATGTTATCTTTTATTTTTTAAAAATACGACATTGCGTTAACATTTTTTTTCTTAAAAATATAAATTTCAAATAGTAAGTATTGTTAAAAATTTACTTTTAGTTGGAGCAGCATCAAATGCTCCGTCATTTTAGGATGCATTTGCGGATTATTGAGGAGAAAGTAAACCAATTTCATTCTTGAAGTTGGTGTAAAAGTTCATTGGAATAAAAAGGCAGTCATTATTAATATACAAATGGTATTTTAAGGTATTTCATTGTTTAATTATAATAATTTTAGTTTATTAAGATAAAAAGTTCTATTTCTCTTTTAACTGTGCAATTTTATCTTTGATTTTAATGAAATTTCTAGCTTTTCCCTCATGCAATTTATTAATATTGCCGTGTAGATTTTATCGGCGACCAAAAAGCGCCTAGAAAAATTAATTTGACGATTTTATTTTTCAAAATATGTAGCACGAGATTTGTAAATAATTTGATCGATATTTATGCACACATTTATTATATGTATATTTTTATAATTTGACGAAATTTTTCTTGGTTCCTTTTGGTTTCCGTTAAAACCCACAAATACCGTTAATGAATTTTTTTAAAAAAACTTCTGAAAAATGCTAATTCCTGATTTTTTGTTATGCTTGGAATGCGATCTCGCGGTAACTAACCTAAAAGACATGAATATTATTTTGGTTTCAGAACTAAAAATAATAATTTTAAGTAGCCCTAAATTCTTAATGAAGCTCGTTTTTTGAAATCTTTCCTAGAAAAAAAAGTTGATTTTGTAATTTATTTACTATCTAAAAAATATCCCTGAATCGATAACTGAAATCTTTCAAGTTAGCCTAAATTCAGTTTACTCTAACTTTTCTCGCATGTAGTCTCGTTTGTTTATTCTTTCAATAATTTCGCTGCATCTGCTTAGTATGCTGATGTCATAAAAAACATTTCTGAAAGTAAAATTCTCAGCTGTCAGTTTCTAATATAAATCTTCTGCAAATACAGCACACCCATCTGATCTATTCGTATTATTCACAAGTAGTTGGCAGATATTATAAATATCTTGTAATGTTTCCACATGCTGTTCCTCACAGAAAAGAAAACATCCTACTATAAAATTCAAAAACATCCTTCGAAGTAAAGATTCGGTGTTTCTAAAATTTTATTTACTGTTATTGGCAGATGAAATCATGCGAGGGAACTTTTATCTTGGTTATTACTTCTTTTATCTTTAGATTAGAGTTATAAACTATTGATAAAGATTTAGCCAAATGGAAATCATCTGAACCATCTTATTTTCTTTTCTTTCAATTTGTTTATATAGATACCATTTAAATTATCTTTATTAAATTTCTATATATTTCTTAAAATTCATATTCAGTTGAATAAGTAATTCAATCTCATTGCTTTCTAATTTCTCATTTTATTGCATGTATCTATTACTGTATGATTATCTTTTTAATGGAATTTTCTACTAGAAAGTCAATTAAAACTTAACTGGGGAGGTGAAAATTAGGGATGTAACCAGGGTTGTTGCTGCATTTTCTTTACACTTGATATATTAATATATTTCAGATTTTTTACAAAATATTTTATCACTGAAAAAAGTAAATGCGTTTGAATGCATTTTCTGCTCAAATTAATGTAACAATAAATAATATTCTCGAAAATAACGTATTATATATGTTTTAAATCGTATTTATTTTTCTCAATATATAAAGGTATAGAAAATAATATTTGTAAAATTCAACAATTATATGAAAAAAAAAACTGGCAGTGGGTAAAATTGACCCTTTTTTTATCAGCTTGTGTGACTTTTATTGCATGGTTTTCCAGGGCATTTTAATCTTACAAGTTAAGGACTATTATAAAAATCAACCTATAAATTTTTTATCTCTTGGTATATTATTATATTTTATAACTTTTTCAAAAAATATTACCGGAAAAATTCTATTTGAACAATATATATAAATATCGTAATCAGATGAATGCAAACTTTCGTCGAAAAACTCTTCTGTACAATTATCCTTATCACTAAAATAACTTTCTACTTCATTTAAGTATCCGGATCATTGCTTCATGATAGAATCAGCAAATTGATGATATTTCTGTGCCCAAGTTTTCGCGCCATCTGCTAAGCCTTGTTTATCACTGGGACACTTACAGGGTGATCGGTCTAAGTGACATCGCTAAAAGAAATAACTGAATTATTTTTCAAATGATCATCTGAAATCGGTTGAAAAAGTGCAAGGTCACGAAACGGGAAGCTGCAGGGTCAATCCATTTAATTGAGCTAAAAAATAGAATAGGGGTGAGAGCGAGTTCTTCGCTAGCGGTCTCGCAGACCGCTCAACCTCAGTTAATGGTTAAAGCTCAGAAGCCAAGGGATTAAGCTGGTTCTCCTGGTTGATGAATTCTTTCAGCCGAATTTTGCGAATTCCTAAATTATAGGGTAGTTGTTACTTGCACCAGTGAAAATTAAAAATCGTGTTAATTCTGTGAGAAAATATGGTCTGTTTATCAGACATCGCTAAGTAACGAATTGAATTCCCTACCTTTTTCAAGTTTTCTAGTTTGAGAGATTTTTTCTACCGTCTAGAAATTTCGTGTTAAAAAAGAAAAGCAGTTGTTCCAGGCGCCATTTTTATCTCATCGAGTTGCTATATTTTTAAAACTTTTTATTGAAAAAAATATTTTTGAACCAGCAGGATTATTCGAAATCTTCTAGTATATTCCTAACTAAGGTTTTATCCTTTTCGCTGCATAAAAATAAAACATTGAGCAGGGCCACAAACGATACAAGTGCTGAATATTTTTATTTTCTGAATTTCGTGCTGAAGTGTTTTGTGCCACGTATTAGAAGGGAGAAATTAAATTCTGTATATTTTGAATATCTTATTGTTGACTGATTGAAACCAAAATTCGTCAAACGAAATTTCAATTTAAAAAATCATGTACCATATTTTATTTATCTAAATCATTTCATTATAAAGTATTCGCATTTATATGTAAGTGCGATGCTTCCATGTTTTGGAAAAAACAGCCCTTAGACGTATTTATTCGATTTGTATTACATTTGAAATGGTAGAATTGTGTACTAAATTTATCAGTCCATCTTTTGGCGTTTTTCCGTTATCGTGTTCTTTTGCCCTTGGAGAGGGACAGTCAGCTTTCTCATGTTCTGATTTTCTGCAAAATTTAGAGCAGTCAGCCTACCAGTAAGCGAAGAAAATTAAGAAATGACTGGTAATTTCGGAAGATTGGGGAAATCGGATAAAAGTCGAGTAAATTCATTCCAAGATTAAGAAAATTTTTTATCTGTCGGTAATTTTTTTGAGCTTGCTAATTCGCTGATAAGTAGAAAGATAAAACTGTTTGTTAGTTGGCAGCCAATAAAAATGTATTTACTGGTAGAGAAATACTGTGAATTTATATTTAAAATTTGAAGTCCGAAATGAGGACGTCAAAATATCTTTTGAATTTTCCGACGGTATAATGCTTTCTTTTTGTACATTTCGCTCACAAGAAACTTGCAAATGTATTTCATTGGGTATTTTTTGCAATTTATTGTATTTGAAGTATTGCTATATTCAGAAATAAAATTTTCTCAAAATTAAAATCTAACTTGTGTTATCATACTACTGAGTAGACTGTTAAATCTCGAACTAAAAGTTTGACACTAATGTAATTCGCAAGAGAATGTACACTTAGCTGTGAATTTTTAACTAAAATAAATGGTTTTCCTCTTCTCGATAAGATAAAAAATTATAACAAAAAATGGAGGGATGTTTGCATCATCTGAAAAATTTTGTGCTTTATTTTCTGTAGTTTTAGATGTATAAAAGAATTTTTATATACATACTTTGTAATCATATTTTATTCTTTTAGTGAAATTCGAATTTTTATTGCTGTGTTAAGTATTGTCTAAATTTTCCTCATACTTGATATCTGATATAGAAAAATTCTTTATATTATGTAAGTTCCTTTAGAGTATGTTTTTAGTAAAATTTTTGAATGTTTAAGTTTTTTTAAAACTGTAGATAAGGTGTATTTTTTATAGTAATGACTTTTATATAATTCGTACATATCTAAATATTATGCCTTTTTACTACAATATGGTTTGAGGTATAAAATGCATTATTTTTTTAATTTTATGATTTATTTCCATATTGTTAATTGCGGAATTTTTTCATGAAGCAATAAACGATTTTTTTCCCTGAGATCTTGCAACAATTATGAAGTTCTTTCGGTATTAAATTCCAGTGCTGAATAATTACACTTATTTCTTTTATATATTATATGGACATGTTTCGATTCAACAAGCAAATTATTATTTTCCGTTTGAGATAACTAATAGGACATGAAAAATGCATAATCCAAAGAATGGGTCGAGATTGCTAAAATATTACAAGTTAAACATTCTTCAAATACTAGCTGATATCCGGCTCGTTGCTGCCGCAAAAGAAATAATTTTGGAAATATCGTTTGAAATTTTAAATAACTGTCTTCTTTAATTATGAATTATAGAAATGATAGCATTTATTTTAGTATCGGAAATGAATACATTCATGTATAACACATAATGAAGACATCCATAAAAATTAAATGGTGTACAAAGAAGTGTAAATGGTATTTATTTTATCCTTTTTTTTTTATTATTCAAGAGCTTTAGGGTGGGCAATTTTGTTTTTCCATCTTTAGCAGAAACAAATACATTTCTTGACTGCCCGACTCGTAAGCATCCAGCATATAATTGGTTATGTGAAAAACATGGATTGTTTAAGTTCAGTCCGCACATTTAAAGTACAAGTAATATGTAAACAAAGTCTTATCGCAATCGGATGAGCGGTACGGCAGCGCATAAGAGACGCACATTCATTTTTTTTATATAGATTTAAGTTTGTAAATGCTTTATTTAGGAAATCATTGAGACTAAAGGACTGATGTATAACGCAGGAATTAAACCCATCGAATGAAGTAATCAACTAGGAGCTTAATAAATAAAACAAGCAGAATAAAGTCGAAGATGAAACAAATTTGCTATTGCTCTTTCTAGCTCTTATTCTGCTTCTTATTCTATTTCCTATTGAAGATGTACATATTTTTAGTCGAACATATTTCTCTTTCCTTAATGTAACAGCGATGCACTTCACGCCATTATATTGTAGAATATTTTATTCAATTCTTTCACAAAGCTCATAAATGCACTTTATTGGTTAAGAATTGTTAGAATGAAGAGGTGAAGAATTGTTAATAAACATTTTTAAAATGTAAACATATTTTAATAATCCATTATCTATAGTAAGTAAAAAGATGGGACCGTACAAAAAAATTTGTACGTATTTTTTATTTGCATTTGTAAGTGAAGATCGATAGACCATTTAATGTACAGTAAACATTAAGGAGGAAATTCTATTTATATAAATCGTTTAATTTTTTAAAGTTTATTTCTGAAACTAAAATTGGTAAATATTCTTTAATGCGAGCTATTTATTAAAGAATAAGATTCTTGAAAATAAGGAATACTTCTTCGTATTTTCATTTTATCGCAATGACTTTTTTAATTTGGAATTACTTTTTTCTTTCGAAAGTAGCTTTACGGTAAAGTCTCGGTATGTTGGGTTGAGGGTTTCGGATTCGATACCAAATCGTACCTGAAATCACCCGTGTAAAGCACGTAAGCATGTATGACTCCTTTTAATACATCGAGGCTAAATATCTCCAGCTGATGTGACACAGTAGTTTGGAGTGTGTATGCCTTCCTTTTTGCGACCTCGATACCTGGCCATTACTCTGTTCAAAACCTGCGTTATGTCGGAATTGTATCTAAAGAACTTTTTGACTCATCATGAACTTCGTGAAAGAACTGCATGCCAAGTTTTTAGACACACACACACACACACACACACACACCATGCCATATAAATCGAAACCGCCAGGAAGGTACATTTACACAAATGAAACATATTTAAGATTATTTTAAACGCATTTTTAATATCAGTGACAAAGATTCAAACTCATAATTTATATTTGATTTCACATAATCCTAAATTGCAAAAAAAGGCTCCAATATTCCGTGAAGTCTAAGTGAATAAAAAACGCTCTTCAAAATGTATGTAAATGTCAAATTTGTCGTTTCTAGATCAAATTGTTTTTGTAGACCTTGCAAAGACACACAGATACTGTTATTATCAATAACTTTTATTGCTTAATTTAAACTCAAATTTAATTATTGCATTAAGCTGTTCAAAATGTTTTCTAAGGACTTTTAAATGGGAAAAAACTGTTAAATTTATTTATATTTCTATATAATATCCTAAATTATTATGAGGCATATTTTCGGTCGGATCTCAGTGATTTTTGAGCCTGTTTTAAAACATCAACACTTAACATTCAAAATGTTCCAATTTCAAGTGCACGTCCCAATATACATCTCGGGAATTTCAAACTTAATCAAATATTGGGCTAATATGGAAGAGCAGTTTGGGTGAAAAATATAAAATTTAATAGAAAAATATGTTTTTAATTTCTGTTTTGTTGCGTAATAATAAATCGAACAGTTTGTATTAACATGTTACAGGTTTCCAAAATTTCTATCAAATTTTATTTTTATACTAGATACTAGATGTGGGCCTCATCAAGTAATAGCAAATGATCTGGAATGTGACCGTTATTTAAAGCACAACCGACTAGATGACTCATGTGGGCCTCATTAAATATACTGCAAGAAATAATTGCTCTTATTTGCTAAAAACTACGTCCAAAAGGACTAATCTACCGGGAATAATATATTAAGTAAAAATCAACTTTTATTTATACTAAAGCTGAATATGTGTTTGTGTGTCTGTTTAACGCTCTACAGGTTAAACCATTTGATTTACAGCAACAAAATTTGGCACATATATATCTTGGAGGTCAGAAATATGCACTTTAGTGCGATTTTTTTTTCGAATTTTTAATCAGAAGCTTCATTAATTAAAAATTAAGTAAAATTTTGATGTTTTTCCGCTTTAATTTCCTAAACTATAATGGCACAAAACTGATTCTTAATCGTATTGAAGATCAAATTATTATCTTTTAGATACTATTGCTTAAACCTATATATTAAATTTCAATTTTTAATGAATTTTAAAAAATTAATCATATTATTCAACAGCTTATTTCGTACAAAATAAAAATTAAATTTTACTGCAAGAGCAAGTTACGTGCAGGGGAAATAATTACCTTTTATCTATGTTTTGCCATCGTATTGAGAAGAGCTCAATTTGAAAAAAAATTAATTGTTATTGAAAACTGGCCGCCTTTGGTGACCAGCTGGTTCGCCAATCTTACTGCTGTTTAAAATTATGAATTAAATACTTGATGTAACTTCCCATTTGGTAGATACTTCAACAAAATATTTTTAAGATTCAAATTTTAATAGTCGTATAATTCACTCTTGCAGTTATAAAGGTACTAAGACAGTAATGTACTATATGTCTTTATAATTATCTGTCAGCTCTCGAAAAATTTCAACTTTAAATTAGAGTGGAAATGATTAAACTGCAAATTGATATAAAAACCTTTTTTTACCGAAACCAAGCATTTTTTTAAATATAAGTAAAAGAGAATCATTATGTGTACTACTGAATTTTATACTAATTTGTGTAATATTTCAAGAATTATTTAACAAAAATTACTGAGATTCATCATGAAATTCAATTTTTAGTTTTACTTGCACTCATTTAAATGATGCGAATAATATTTTATTTCATTTTGGTCTAAAGACATAATTTAAGAATTAAGTCTACATTTTATGCATCTTTTAATTACAAGGAATCATTCTACGAAGCATTCTTGACACTTCAACTTTCAATAAATAAATGAAGGTTTCAATCTTCTGCTATCAAATTTGATCGACTTATGAGGTTTTGAATAGATATGTTTGGATCATTCAACATTTTCATTCTTAGGCCAGTCAGTCTTGAGAAAGCCTTGGCATTGATTGAGGTATTATCTTTGAAATTTTCGATGAAGTGCTTTAAAATTACCCTTTTTTACTGAATAGTGATCTTCAAATATTCATAAATCGAACAGACTGAGTTGATTGAAGTTTATATCTTTTTATTTAAAAGCTAAACATTCTTCATTTTTAAAGCATTTATAGACTCGTGTTACTTACTATGTAGATATTTATTTCATTTAGACCCTTATTATAGATGCTTTTCTATTATTAAAGTTTTAGAAATTAGCCATCTGACCTTGAATTGAAAAAATGTGTATGTTAAACCGTGTTTGTCTTAAATAAAGCTAATTTATTTAATTAATAGTGTAAAATTCACAAACTTTTTCTTTATTTTCTTTCTTAAGAAATATTTCATATCTATTTCATTTTATACAGGCAAGTGCTGAAAATTCCATTATGTTTTATTTGCAATAATTTTTTTTTTAATTTGAATTTTTGTTAATCTGGTGGCAACATATTGATAAGATATTTCCCCTTTCGCATGCTTGTGCAGATTCTTTTGTCCAAAGTATATTGTTGAAAAATATGGTTAAAATATTTCTTTAAAAATTTGTTAAAAATAGAAGTTTAATGCTATTTGTTAAAATACTGATACCATTAGAAATACTGATACAATTAGAAAGCTAATTTTTTTATCTTTAATTTGAAGTATAAATCATGTTTGTGCGATAATAGTTTCGGAAGTTAAAGTGGAAAAACGTTGACATTTCGCTTAATTTTTAATTCAAACTCTAATTAATAATTCGAAAAAGGGTACCAGGTGCACATTCCCGAACTCCAAGGTATACATGTGCCAAATTTGGAAGCTTAGGTTCAACGGTCTGGTCTGTAGAGCGTCAACGCATAGACACACACACACACACACACACACACACACACACACACACACACAC
>JAPMOQ010065166.1:51377-61406 GCA_026543055.1 Argiope trifasciata | reverse complement strand
ACATATTATATGCATAGCATACAATATGAATATAGTATATAACATATATGCATAGCATATAATATGATGCAGCGTATATATACGCTCCAATGATAGTGACCAGGGAAATTGAGCGTATATATACGCTAATGATGCAGAAATAGTGGGACACCCTCGACCGTCCAACTTTAGAGTCTTAGGCACAGTAAAACCGGAGGGCCAACGCTAATGATGCAAATGGGTTCAAATGAATAATAGCAAATCAATAAAATTAGAACTGCAACATATAGCAGAAAAGTTTGATATAATACAATAGTTGTAGTAATGCCGTAAGTATCACGGAGATGGGAGGTGAAGGGAGTAGTGGTGACTTAGCGATAAAGTCTCGTCTCGGGACAAGAAGATTTCAGGTTCGAGACCCGATTCCACCGAAGAACCGTCACATAAACGTGTCCGGTGCACAGTACATTCATAGAGTTGCGTGATCTTGAAGGTGAAAATTCTCGCCCTGACATTTTTAGACTTTTACATAACAATTTTATTAAACTTTCTATTTAGTTTTGCTAGCACAATTTTTTTTCGTTTGAATTTGTTTGACACTTGTTTTAGAAAATCTGAAAAGCATGTTATTTTTAAGTATCAATTTAAAAACATACCTTGCTTTTCGAAATTTGACTTTTTGTATATAAATTTGCTATTATTACTTTTTTACATGAATTATAACACCAAACGAGGGGCGCAACACAGTTAGAAATGGCTTTTGTGCCAAAAAAACTAACCTAACCAGCACAGTACATCCGTTGGAACTAAATGCCCTCCCATTAGTGTGGTGCAAAAGTTTGCAAAAGAGGGGGAGCTTGTTAACTGTTCGCCGTTCAAGTTTAGTTTGTTTTTATGGCGCAAGGACCAGATCTGATCATACAGCGCCAAACATTTGTTAAACATGGCGTTCGTATTAAAATGTAAAGCATTTTAAGAAAAACATACAATTAAATCTGATGTAAAATTTGAATATATTTTAAAAAAGCAAAGATATTTGAATGAGAACAAAGTCGTTTCGAAAAAAAATAATAAAAAAACAACACTATGTATTACTTTAAAAATGAACGTTAATAAAACAAACTAGTCATAAAGATTGATTGTCGCTATGAGCTGGTTTATCATATACCACAATGAAAGATATCAATTTGGCTCCTTTGCGTTTATATATCTGCTTTCTAATGATAACTTTTTTATTATTATTGAACAATCCTTTTCTTTCTTTCTTTTTTTTTTTTTTTTTTTTTTTTTTTTTTTGAATTATGAAAAATATTGGATACTTGTAAATAGATCCAATTAAATGGCTTTCTCAAATCAAAATTTATCGTTATATCCTTTAAATTAAAATCTTCCTGGCAAATATCGTTAAAAAAAATTATTTTTATTTTATTTTAAATCGTTGAAATATACAAAATATTAATATCGTCGTATTTTAATTCAAAGATTAATAATTTGATAGATTGGATTTATTTTTGTTATTTTTCTTTTTAAAAAAATGGATAAAATTTTAAGTAATTCTAATTAAAGAAACAAAATTATGCGATTTGATCAATGGTGGGAAGATGATTATTGCTTGACCACGGATTTTGCTCATGCGCTAGGATGGATTTAATTCATCAAAATAGGGATGATAAGAAAGGAGGAAAGTTTACATTTAATGATAAAATAAACTCGGATTACTCGCAGACTGAAAATAATATTGTCAGAAACGATACGATATTTATATGCAAGTGGTAAAGGAAAAAAAAACTGAACAAAAAAAAGTATTTAATAGGGCGAAAATCAAGGTCAAAGCATGTCGGAAGAATTCTGGAAATGCATTCAATCCTTCCGCGTCTCACCCCTTAATGAGACAGAATCGTCGAAAAGTGGCCATCTTAGAAAACTGAAATCAAAAGTATTTCCTCTGAAATGTGTATAATAATAACTTAACGAAAAAGAAAAAAAAATCTTCATAGATGTTATCACTATTTTTATATCCCATTCATACATCATTTTGTTCAACTAAGAAATAAAGCTGTAGGGAAAATTTGGGGATTCAACCTTGCAACTCTTCCTCTTAACAACAGGTCCTGCTTCTGCATTGTGCAGCTCATAAAATCTCCCTTTCCACCATGCTCAGCTAAGAGACCAACGATTTTTAACATCGATAATCCACATGCAAACAGCGGCAGTAGTCTCCTCAAAACTGTCTCGCATACTCTCTAATAAACATGTCATGTCAGAGAACACTTTTCATGATTTTGGCGTACAACAGTTATAAAATATTTATTATTAGTGTGAATGTAATATTTCAACTGAATTTTCCATTCATCCTTGACCAGTTATTAAGCAATTAATACATGGTATGCATTAATAATAATCCAATTTGAATTTTAGACAAGTTTTTTCCCAACAAATTAAACTAAAATTGACAAAAAATGGATTTGTTATATATAAATTTTAAAATTTGACAGAAACTTACACATGTGGTGTTTCATAGACTGAATCCATAAGTCGATCCATCGCGCTCAGCGAGTTATCTTTGTCAAGGACAGAATGATGGACATCGAATCGATGGACTTTTTCGAATTCAGGGAAGTCTAAAACGAGGAAATTTTGCAAAATTTCAAGTCATGGAAGATCTCAAGAAATCAAAAATTTTTTTTTGACAGTTGCAATACTTTTTCTATGCTACTCATATGAGAAAATAAATATAAGCATACAGACAGAACTCTATGGATAAATTTCATCTAGTGTTCAACAGAAAGTCCTGAATAGCATTTTCCTGTAAATAATAAAACAACTTTGACCCATCTTCCAAAACATTGTATTTTTGAGAAAGCATGTTCATAGGCAGATATAACTTAAAAAACAGTTTTGTCAAAATAGAGATTAGAGATTTTTAAAAATGAAGATACAATTTTTAAAAAGCAGTTTTACTAATTTATTACTTCAAACATCAGAAAAGTTAAAAATTGCTTCCATTAAACTTGCATTTTTCATTTTTAGAGAGCTAGAAAACAAGTTTAGCACACCATTGCCAAAGAAAAAAAAATATTTAAAAAATAAATGAATGAAGTTACCAAAATTAGAAAAATCCCTTCTATAAAACTTCATTTCTTCTTAAACATATTTCATCACAAGAATTATGTTTTAAACAAATCAAAATGTCTTCTTTTATAAACGACAATTTTTCCATTTAAATTATTCTGATGAAAAAAATAACATCATTATCCTTCTAGATGCACATAAAATAAGAACGTATTTTTAAAAAAGTATTAAAAATGTAATTAAAATTTAAATTAAATTATTTATATGAATTGATTTTAAAAATTTTTATTAATAACATTTCCAATTTCTGTACTTAACACAAGAATAATTTCTTCAGATGCAATTTGGTATAAAAATCTATAATTTAAATAATTCTATTAATAAAAAAATAAATGCATGTACTTTAAAACAAAACAAAATAATAATACTTCAAACATGCAAAACAAAATGTATTTATTTAAATTAATATAAAAATATTAAATGAAGATGTAAAAATCTACCAAAACCAAATATAAAAAAAACTAGGAAAAGGCCAAAAATGAAGT
Source organism: Argiope trifasciata (assembly GCA_026543055.1). NCBI lineage: Eukaryota > Metazoa > Arthropoda > Arachnida > Araneae > Araneidae > Argiope > Argiope trifasciata. The sequence goes on along the minus strand of JAPMOQ010065166.1, from coordinate 57,810 downwards.
AAAAATAAAGTAATTAAAATCCTTTTGAAAAATAAAGCCAAAAATATATGCATTTTAAAAATTAATCTTAAAATAAAAAACAAAAGGTTATTGAATTTTGAAAAGAATAACCCAAATGGGAAAAAAATTAACAGAATGTTTTGAAAGAATTGTTATAAAATTGAGCAAATTTTACAGAATTGGAAATATTATTTATTAATTTCCAAATAAATCATAATGTAGCATCTTAGCATCAACATAATCAAATAACATTACTAATATATTTAATAGCAGAAAAACTGATAATTTCGAAATTATCCAGAATTGTAAAAAAAAAAACATTCATGGTAAATTAACTTTTCATGTTACAAACACAAATAAGATATTTATTTTTCCACTGAAATTGATTGAAAATTGCAAGCTATTACTTTCGTATTTTTTGTTTGAAACAGAAACGTAAACTGCACTAAATACACGCGAATCTGACACACAACAACTAGGTCCAGATATCAAGCTCCTCAAAATGGCGGTTAAATCTCAGCTCCCCATTTTGCCAAATATATCAACCAACATGAATATATACAAAGTTTAACCAAAACATGAATTAATAAAAGAGTTTAGAATATTCAAATATAAAATCAGACATTTCTATACAAGTGAAATATATTTTTCAGAAACATTTGTACAAGCATAAATAACAAGATGCAGGAAATAAGAATTCATAGTATGCCAATACGCCGAAAACCACATGAATTATATACAGAAAAAGAAAATAAGAATCAGAAAGCTCTTACATTAAAATCGGCACGAAATAAATCAATATGTAGATCCAAACTATCATAGAACTTCAAAATAACTTTCTAACAATGGCTGAAAAATCATCATCGCATATGCCGGGTAAAGTGAAAAGCGATGCTAGCTTGGCGAAACGTCGCTCCGATATATATAGAAATCGCCAAAACTAAGCTAGTGTGTACAGAAGATATTTCAAAGAAAATCGCCAAAAAAATAACTAAGGCGCCAAATTGGCATATCCAACAATTGCAACCTCTTTCACTGCATCGTGTTCTTGGAGTAAACAGTTGAAAGAATTTGCTTGGCGATAATTCGTGGAAAACGTTAGAGACAGACTTTGCCGGAGCAAATTGAATAGAAGTGAATTCAGGTTTGGTGTGTCTGCATTATGTTCTCAGCTAAAGCTTCTTTCAGACAAGAAATAAACGCTTGTACTAAAAGAAGTCTCAAAAAATAGTATAAAATCAAGGACACTTTTTTACAGCAAGGATTTTTTTTTATTCATTCATTCGCTTTATTTTTTTTCGCTCCACCAGACGGTTTATAAAAACAACATTTTAGAAAAAAGCATATTAAACAGATTCTTCTAAGAATAATTTTTTAAATCCTTTTTTGGAAATAAAACATACATTTCGTTACTCCTTTTTATTTAAATATTAACTGTTTAAAATAATTGGCATAGTAAACTGGCTGATTAATTTTAATGAAAATATATAGTGATATGTTTTTATGGTGCAAATCCAAGCAATTATCGATGATAAAAACATATGTGTGCCTTATTTATTTTAATAGATAAACAAAAATAGCATTTTCTTTTCTTTACTATTTTTACAACACCAAAAAAAAAACTGTACCGTTGCATTATTTATATTCTTTCTTCGATTAACATTGAAAATGCAAAGAACATTTTAAAAACATTTAAATACCCGATAATAATTTTAAAATGCTCACAATTGTTTTTTTAAATCTTAATATTTTTGTAATGAGTGAAAATATAATTATGTTTCTAAAGGTCTTATTTTCTATTTATAAATATTGGTTCAAAGTCGAATTATTTTATATATATCATATTTAAATATATCATTTCTAATAAGTACAAAATATTTATATAATTTTTTTTATTTGTGGTGAACTCAATAAAATGCTAAGTGAGCTTTATTTTTTTATTTACTTACTTTTATTTACTTTATTTACTTACTTAATTTTATTTACTTACTTTTTTATTTACTTACTTAATACTTTTTTTATTTATTTACTTATTTATAATGTTTTCATTTGCTTACTATTTTTTTAATTATTGATCTAGTGGTCGCTGTTTTTTGAATTACTGTTATGCATCGACCTGGCGATGACTGAACTTCAGGGTTTCCTCAGAGTCGAATTTTTAATAATAACAGTTTGTTATAACATCGAATAATAAAGCTTATTATAACTCGTATCTTTTTCGTGTAGGTTAATTCATTTTAATGGTTTTTATTTCTTTTTATGAAGGAAAATTTAGGTTGTATAGTTTTTATATTTTCTCTTTTTACCCGAAAATACAAGGTGGCTATAATTAAACTTCTTTATAAATAGCATTCTACAGCGCTTACGGGTGAACAGAGAATTTAAAATTTTGGAAGTAGATTGTATTTCGAAGACATTGAAGAAGAGATGAGACTTTTCATTTTTAGTTGGCTTAATTCCATCTCCGGAGACAGACATGCGTATTTACAAGCAGCGCGGCCAAGCAAAAGTGACGGAAAGGACAGAAAATAATTTTCCCTCGTTTTTCATTCAATATTTTGATAGGAAAAATATTGTTCACAGTGCTATTATATCATTAAGAATGGTATAGGGATTTCTGAACGTCAAACACAAGTAAGGGAAACAGAGCAGGGATCTTTAAAAAAGAATGTGCTTATTGGACATTTTTCTATGCCTTCACGTGGAGCGTTTGAAAGTCGGCTTTTAGCTGATTCAGTAATTTTACAAAGTGTCTTTTAAATTAATTAAAATTGTCTTTTAAATTAAAGTAGAGAAATGTAATCAGATCAGGAAATAAGACAATATTTTTAAGCGACTTTGATATGGGCTAAATTAAGTTTAAACTTTGGAAATTAATTTGGATTTAAATTAAATGTTAAAATATTTCTACATGCACACACACGCGCACATACGAAAAAGCATTAAATTTAACGCAATAAACGAAATACAGAAACAATATTAACAAACCCGAATAAGAAGTAAGCGGAATAAAATGTAAAACCGGGAAAAGCTGCTAATTCTAGATAAAAATAAAAATTCCGAGATGCTTGTGAAGAAGATGAAGCTTTATGCAGAACAAGTTAGGATATGAAACGTTTGCAGATGTCATGTTTTACGTCTGTGTGATTTCTGGTTATGGGACCACTTAAAAAATCTGGAGTATCGCGCAGTGTTGCGACGTTGATTGACTTGAAGTACGCCTAAGTTTCATGTGCGAAGTATCAAAATTGATGAGTTGCAACCTATAGTTGAACACCGACATGAAATTTTAGCTCGTAAATGAGTGTGGTGACATGGAATGCACTTTTATCGTAAATATGATCAATATCTTTTTTTTAACACCGACGTGAAATTTTAGCTCGTAAATGAGTGTAGTATCAAGGAGTCCACTTTTATCGTATAGATGATCTCTATCTGTTGTTGAATACCGACTTGAAATTTTAGCTCATAAATGAGTGTGGTTTCATGGATTGCACTTTTGTCGTAAACATAATATATATTTGTTGTTGAACTCCGACTTGAAATTTTAGCTCGTAAATGAGTGTAAACTTCTGTCGATTACACTCATGACTTCTGTCGTAAATATAATCTATATTTGTTGTTGAACTCCGACTTGAAATTTTAGCTCATAAATGACTGTGGTCACATGGATTACACTTTTGTCGTAAATATAATCTATATCTGTAGTTGAACTCCGACTGGAAATTTTAGCTCGTAAATGAGTGTAGTCTCAAGGAGTGCACTTTTATCGTATAGATGATCTATATTTGTTGTAGAACTCCGACTTGAAATTTTATCTCGTAAATGAGTGTGGTCACATGTACACTTTTGTCGTAAAGAAAATCTATATCTGTTGTTGGGGCCGACTTAAATAAATTTTCAAAGTCCGAAAAGAACGAAGTCTTATCAATTCGTTGTTTCTGCATAAAATATTGCGTCGCCGTATAAAACGTTTTAAAAACCAAAAGTATTTTAATTCCTAAGTTATCTGATGATGGTTAAGCATGATGGTTTTGAGGAAGGTCTTATACGAATAATCTGCAATTATTCCATCAGACTTGCAAAGAAATTGAACATATATTGATATGAGCTATTTTGAAGGCACAATTAAACTAATGCATAAATAAGATTAAAATTGCTTTTTAAATTTCAAGGAATATATAATATATCTTGAATTTTTTTATAAAAAGATAAATGAATTACCTTTAGACCCACAAATACCTATTTGATTTTCCACTCTAGCTCCTAGCCTCGTTCATTCAAATCAGGCAAATTTTATCAAATTTGTAGTCAAGAGAAAAGAAAATCTTAACGATAAGTAATTCATATACAATTTTTATTAATCTTTGTTTTTCACAAGCTGCAAGAAAATATATCTTTAAAAAGTTAAAAATTATCTTCCGACATTTTACCAAAAGAAATAATGATTCATACAACTATCAATATTATAAGCCGGTGTCCTGGCTTAGATGTAGCGCGTCTTCCCCGTGATTTGATCGTCCCGGTTCTGGCATGATTGTTTTATCTGTGAGATGTGTGAATGTGCTCCCTGTAAAAAAGGGTTTTGCAAGTGAATGTGACATATGAAGTAGTAAAGTCGTATTCTTGGCCCTAGTGGGTGCTACTGAAAAAATAAGAGACGCTAACTAGGCTTAAATAGCTGCAGACAACTGTCAGCGAGTTAAATACCGTAAGTTGCAACACAATGCATGAATATTATGTATATAATTAAAAAACAATTTATACCCAAACAATATTCCACTTTGAAATGGCGTACAGCAATAAAGTCCTGCAATGAAAAAAAATTATAAATTAACATTTCAAAAGAATATTTCATTTCAATGTATGAAAAAAAAAAAATCCCATTTTAACATTAAAATGCAATATTGATACAAAAAATGAAACAAGTTGCTTAAATGCCAGAAAATAAAATGGCGCTTACCACGGTGTTCTTTGAGTCCAAAAAACATGATCTCTTTGGCAAAGCTATAATAAGCTGTATAAGATAATAAGTAACTAATACGGCATCAATCATAAGGATGCAGAGTAAGGAGACATAGAAATGAGTGTAGTAATAAAATTTCCAGAGCCACCTTAAAGGAGCCAGCAAACATCTAACATATTCCTGCCATTCAAAAATGCAAAAAGTTTCGGAAAAAATCAATCTTAAAGGTGGGTTCACACGTAGCTAATTATTGCAAGTAATAGAAGATCACGCCTACTTTTGGAAAGTTACGTGACCACAACAGGACAATGGCAAGTAATTATCTTGTTGGAACAAACGTTGCCCATTGTCCCAACGTCGTTGTCTTAAAGTGGATTCAGAACACTTATTATTGTCCGCAATTGTCGCCTCTCTGCTGTTGTCCCGGCATTGTCCTCGTTTGAACACTTGAGACAATGCGAACAACGTTTGTCCGGACGAGACAATCATTTGCCATTGTCCCGTTAACCCAGCTGTTCACACGAGGAAAGTGCCGGACAACATGATTGCGCCGAATAGTCAGCCTCGTGTGAACAGTAAGAACCCACCTTATGACCGTTACTCAGTGACCTAAAGAATTACGAACTAACAAACAGACTGATGATATACAGAGAAGAGTTTAAGAATGCCATATACAGAGAAAGCGTCGCCTAGTGAGGGAGGGAGTAAGGCGTTGACCAAATTATCGAAGGAAGAGGCTTAACTGCTTTGACTGTCAAACCGAATAACATCCGACAAGAAAAGAATGTACATTCGCAAGGACCGGGTTAGTGTGCATACAGTGGATCCCTTCTCACGTGGACATCCACAGAAATGAAATCGCAGACTGTTTGGAGGAGGTAGGAAGTAGAGGTGGGTCGTTCGCGAACGAACGGGTCGAAACGAACGGGTCATCTAAGTGAACGAACTGAATCGGATCGCTATCTTCTGAATAAGTCGTTCGTTCGAAAATGGCTGTGTGGACCCGGCAATTCCCGTTTTTAGCTGTGTGGATCTGACTATTACCGTTCGCGAACGACTGTGCGGACCCGGCTATTCCAGTTCAATTACTGTGCGGACCTGGCTATTCTCGTTCGCGACCGACTGTGTGGACCCGGCTATTCCAGTTCATTAACTGTGTGGACCTGGCTATTTTCGTTCGCGACCGACAATATGGAACTTGCTAATTTCATGCTTGAACCGCATAGAGATAAGAAGACAGATGTTTGTGGTTATGTCCGCAAAAGAATGTGAAAGTTGGGGGGGGGACATTATCACTTAGGAAGACTAGTAGTTGACCTTGAGCTGATTACATGGTGTTTGGCTCTTTTACCACTACAAATTTTGGATACTCGTCTAGCAAAAAGGAAAGCTTCAGGGGAGGTAAAAGTGTTCAACTCGTAGAATCAGAAAGTGTGAGATTTTTTTCGAGGGGGGGGGGGGCGGGGG
>JAPMOQ010065166.1:0-18536 GCA_026543055.1 Argiope trifasciata | reverse complement strand
TTTTGCAATTCAAAAATTTGTGTACTTGTAAATTTTTTTAAACAAGAAGCAGATAGTTTTGTCTTATCAGAACTGGAAACAGATATTTAGTTTGTAAGTGCGTTTAATAGGCATAATCTTTTAAAAAATATTTTAAACTGTAATTGTTTTCAATGAAGTATAAAGGAAGAAATTATTCTCAGGAAAATATTTCAAATTTTTATCTGTAATTAAAGTATGTTGCAGTATTTTATAAGTTGATATAACTTTAGTCAAGTTATTGTTATTGTATCACCAACTTGGATTTCAATATTTTTACTTACAGATATTATACTTTTAAGAATTAATTTAAAAATACATTCCTCTCCAACAAATTTCATGCATAATTTTCTCATATCTAGTATTAACTCAGAATAGTAGCATCGAATTAATTTAAAAAAATTATTATATTAAAATACTTATGCTGTACAAATATATTTAAAATTTAATATTTTTAATATATTAATAAATGTAATGATTACTATTTTTTAAGATTTTTGGAATTCTACTACATTTTTTCTTATCTAAAATATATATTTTGCATTTACATGATTTGAATTAGTATAAAAATTTGATCTATTAGATATTTGAAATTTCTGAAAATGCTCACCAAAAACGTCATATATCAAGAAATTTTAGATATTAATGGTAATATACATACAAGAAATACAATTTTCATAAGCATTTCCATAAACCGAAATTCGAAAAAATTTAATGATAGCTTTTGCATGAAGTATTTTTTAAAAAACACAGAAGAAACACTTTTAAATAACTTATTTTATTTTTTTCCATTATAACTATCATGTTCAACTTCATTTTATGACAGCAAAAAGTTTGTAATGGAAAAAATTTGAGGCTGTTGTTGTTTTTTCTTCCTCAAATTAAACATTAAGTTATTTATTTCGTGGATTGCTGTCTGTCTAGTATCAGAGTCTAAAGCTCTGAGTTGACAGCACAGCAACTCACAAAACAAATAACTTTCGTCTTTTACAGCTTTTGGTTTGGAAGCAACTACTTTCAAAAAATTGAATGCCACGTCCATCTGTTTATCGATGGACTCAGCTTTCCTTTTTTTCCCTCTTGGGGGCCCACCTTGAACAGCAGCATCCTGAGATGTGCTGTTTGATGACTGAGGCTGGAGGGTGTTTCCTCATCAGAAATATATTCTAGTCTCTGAAATAGAAGCGTAATTTTTAGCCTTATTGAAATATTGCTGTTTATTAAATTTGCATTTATAATAACTATTTCTATTTTTTTTTAACTTATATCTATTTTTCTTTTCAGTTGCCAAAAAATGAAGATGAGTGGCTGCGCATAGCAGAGCAATATGAAAAGCAGTGGAACTTTCCAAACTGTTTGGGGGCGATTGATGGAAAACACGTTCTCATACAGTGCCCAAATAATACATCTGCCGAGTTCTTTAATTATAAAGGGACTTTCAGTGTGGTACTATTGGCTCTAGTAGATGCCCATTACTGCTTCACGTTTGTCGACTTTGGTTGTCAAGGGCGGATAAGTGACGGAGGAGTTTTTAATAACTCATCTTTATTATCAAAATTGAAAAGGGGGCAACTGAAAATTCCACAAGATAGGAAATTGCAGCTTTCAGGCAAAAAACTGCCGTATGTCTTCCTCGGAGATTCGGCATTTCCCTTAAGTCCTCATATGATGAAGCCATATCCCGGCAATCTGGAAAAAGGGAGCGCTCAAAGAGCTTTCAATTACAGGTTATCTCGTGCACGCCGAGTTGTTGAGAATGTTTTCGGCACAATGGCATCGGTTTTTCGATTTTTTAGGAAACCGATGGCCTTAAAGCCGGATAAGGTTACCAATGTGACTCTGGCGTGTGCGATTTTGCATAACTTTATGCGAAAATGAGCGTCTTCATCATATTCACCACCAGGTACATTTGATACCGAAACCGACGGAGAAGTGGTTCCCGGAACCTGGAGAAACGACGAAAGTGCAATGACTTCTTTCTTGCCCTTAAAAAAAGCGGCAAGAAAATCGGGAGAAGTTGCAAAAAATATTCGCAACTCCTATGCTGAATATTTCAAGACAAGATGGAAATTAACATGGCAAGACAGATACTGTTAAAGCTTATCTATATATTGCTTATTGTTTGATATTTATCAATTTTAATTTAATTGTGAATATATTTTTGTCTATGTATTGCTTTTTGTTTGATATTTAACAATTTTAATTTAATTGTGAATGTATATTTTTGTCATTTTATTTAGATAGTTCTTATTCTTAGTTGATATTTTGTATTAAATTGCACTGGCTTCTACTTTTTATTATATATATGTATGTATTTAGATAATTCTTATTAAATGTCGTGAATTGTATGTTCAATATTTCAAATTACCTAAAACTTAAAATAAAAATGTTTATTAACCTGAACTTTTCATAATTACTGCAATTATCATAAGAAATTTGCACAAAATTTTAATGACCTGCTCTTAAAAGGGTTAAGCTACAATTTTTTTTCTTAGACATTAAAGTTTGCTAATATTGTTGCAAAATTGAATAATTACTTGAAAAATTTATACTAATAATGAAGGAAAATGCTATATTTTCTGTTATACTAATTTAGTTGTATATTTAAAAAAAAATCTTAATCACTCATTACACAAGTTCATGTAAATAGCAACTATTTTCTAATCTTAATTTAATTTTCTTAGTTCAGATCATTATTGATTATTTTTGTAATTATATTAATAAACAAATATTAAATAAGAGTCACTGCAAATATCAGAAAAAACTGAAATAAGTTAATAAGGAAAGACATTGAATTTCTTACCTCAGAAGATTTCTTGCTCCTTGGCGTATAAATGGAATGCGGGAAAGATTGCATTTTATTGAATGCAAACCATTCCGGCTTGTAAATTTCCTCTGTTCCGGACCCTGTCCGCACACTTTCCCTCACTTTCATGGCCAATTTCCTGAAGGTGAACATCAGGGTTTTTTTTTTTTTTTTAATAAATTCAATGCTCATAGAATTTTGAATTTTCCTCCAGGCATCATGCACCTGGGCACGATCTTTATGGCCCTCATGCCGTGGATTCCATATTATTGGTTCCAACTCGTATAGATCTAAAAACTCCATAACAGTTTCATTGCTCCCTCAAACCGTAATGACCCTGTCCCTCTGATATTCTCCGCACAGGGTTTGTGTTGTGGTTTCCTAAAGAATGGAAGGGAGAGAGTGTAGGGTTGCCAAAAAGTCTGAAAAGAAGTGGCGTCTGGAAAAGAAGCTGAATTAGAGCGAAAAAAAATGTCACACAGAATAAAAATTTCTTAGATTTTTTATTTTCTATTCTTTTATATTAATAGCTATAATATTTAATGTTTCAATATCAAAAGAAGGTGTGTTTTTTTAAAATTCCTACTACATACTCTCCCTACATGTATTTATATATCTTGTTCAAGTTTTCAATCTAATTAATATACTTTTTATTCGTCCACTCAAGTTCAAATACACTTTTTTAAACTTGTAATGGATGGCACTTAATGTTCATAGTTTTTTCATTCCAAATACAAATTTTGAAATTAAATTAATTTTTCGGTAAACTACGAGGATTTCAGTATTTTTCTCATGAAGGTGAAGAATGAGAGCTCGATTCTTCCGAAAAGCAATAACTTTTTAATACTTATTTTTTTATTCTTAATAATTATTTAATAAAAAGTAACTAAAATTTTAAAAAAGCTCTGTTGAACTAAGCAGAAATTGATTTTTTTTATATATTACTCGTTCATATTTCATACATTTACATCTCGTTTTATTTTAGTTATTTAAGTATTAAATATGCTATGGCCGGTTAAATGAATTTTTTACATACACAGATTTAAAGTTTCAAGGAAGTTTATTTGCTTTCAGTGTTAAAGGATTTAAATACAATATTTGCAACAATTGTGGTAATTTAAGTGTGGTGTATTTAATTTCTGCTAATTAACTGGACATTAAAAGTTACTAACTAGCACGATTCACAGAAATCATGTATGTTAAATGAATGAAATCTTTGTATTTATTTATGATTTTCTGATAAACTGGAATTATGTTTTTTTTTTTCTTTCTTTTTTTCTTTACAAGCGCTGGCTCTAATTTGTCCCTAAAACATAAAATCCTCTTGAGTTATTTCCAGTTGAAAAAAATAAATAAATAAAAATCTTAAAACTGTAGCTTAAAAGAGTCGATCACTTTAGTTAGATCTCGCACATTTTTCATCCACTACGAACATATGATTTCGGTTTTTATTTAAATTTTTAATTTAATTTAATTAATTAAATTTGTTTTCATATTGATATATACTTTGAAATTTTTTTTATCTCCTCAATTTTCAGTTAATAATTCCTTTTGCTTAGTTAATCGCCATCAATAGTCTAACTTTTGTACAAATAACAGTACTTGAATTTCTCTTTTTTTATCAAAAGTAAAAAAAAAACAATTTTGTATTGATTATTGGAAGGTTAGTTAATGAGGCTATTTAGTGTAAACGTAGCAAAATGATCTCCAAAAATGAAGAAACGCTTAAAGAAAAGTAGCCTAATTGATGGTTAAACGCCAACAAGAATTCATTTGGCGAACATACATTGTCCCAAATTACCCTAAAGAGATTGGCATCTTTCTTTTGGCGATATTATATGATAAAGGGTAGTTGGCTAGCGAGGGGTCACTCTTCCCCTCTCTCACATTTTGTTTATTTTTTGAAAGAGGAAACGATAGAATTTCCGATTTGGGTTGGACTATTCCAAGGTCGTATGTTCGGACGAACAATGATCTGGAATAACCCATAACTGATGGAGGTGGACCGAGCACAATAAAGAAATCTGGGGACTCAAATTCTCAGGGGAAGGATCCCCTCTCCGTTAATCGATACTGTACAACGATGATTCTGTTTTCACTATCTTCCGATTTCTCATAAAATTATTTGTGTTGGGATGTATTCAAATGCCAGTATTTATATTATTGTTATTATTTGTATATAAAAAAGTTGTGATCGCCAAAATAAATTAAACATTTTTAATGAGTCCAAGTTTGTGAAATATAATTACTATAAGGGTAGATTTATTTTTAAATATTTGAGATTTTTGCAATAAAATTTTGCTTATTCAGTCACAATTATAAAAAAATAATTGGTCTTCATATTAGTGTATAAGAAAAATCCCACAGTTGCTATTCTTGAAGTATTTAGTAGCGTGTATATTTTTCAATTACTTCTTGCAAGGACAAAGATCCTGGGGGGTGAAAATTAAAATTGATAATCGCACATTTTGGCAATGGAAAGCGTTTTCGGACTAATTTTGAAAACTTTTCACCCCCAGGATTTTTATATAAAACGTTATAGGAACATTTAATGCAAGAAATTGTGCTTTTGAATGGTAAAGAAAATAAGCTTCCGAATTTCTGAAAATTGCGAATGCGTCTCATCACTGTTTATTTAAAAAAAATCAATGTAATGTTAAAATTAAATTAGCTAGATGGCTGAATGATGATATTTGCCAAAATTTAGGTGTGTTGAGGTTCTTTCTCGGTGTTAGTTTTGATATATATTTTTGATATATATTTTTTGAATTATATTTTGAAAATACTTTTTAAATAATGAATATGGATATAAATTGCATTTTACGAGCATTATTTATTATGATTTTTTGATGTTAGTAAAATTTACGGCGCACTCTATTTCATATCTCCATCTACTGCCAGAAAATGCAATTACATTGATAAATAGGTTTTTAGTTTGTTTCGAATCACTATCAAACACAAAAATAAGAACTTGGGCTCAATATTGAACATAACCATCATGAATTTGCAGTATGACGATATTCAACTAGGGAACCGAAAATTCAGTGGAAGTTTAAATTCGTATTAAAAAGAAGCTATATATATTTACAAATGAATTTATTAAATAAACACTGCGTAAAATAATTGAGAAAATAGATATTAAATTTTTTTATTATTATTTCCAGATAAAGAGAAATGAGAAAACCAAAACATCGGCTTAAAACCAAATTAAAAGTTTGTTGTAGTCGTCTACTAGGAAATAATATAGAAAAATGAAGACTGCTATTATGAAACTCTAGAAAACAACCTTTTAAAAAAATTTCTTCGTTTTACTGTTAAAATATTTCTTGTTCTTTTTATGTTATGTTTTATTGCTCATATGAATGCAGTATTTTAATCAAACAAAATCCATAATAATTTAACTGCTAAGGAAAATTAGTAATTTAAAAACAAGAAAATCTCAAATATGATCAATCCAAGTCCCAGTTATTTCGCTAAAATTTTTTAAACCAAGAATTAGAATAGATTTGTCAAGAATACGGATTATGGCCATTTTTGAGACTATAATAAGATTAACTGGTAAATACTTTTGAACTGTATTCAAAGGAAGAGCATGAGATACGAATTAGTTATACCTTCTATACAGAATCCATAATCAGGCCCTTGCTCTTCAAAATACATTTAATGGATAAGAATTTATTTTTAATAAACTAATTCAAAGATAACTAACGGAAGCCAATATTTTATGCAAATGTTTTATTCATTTAATTTATGATTAAAATAGCGTTATTTGTTTCAAGTTTATATTCAATTATGCCTTAATGTAAGAATTTTCATAATTTGTGCAGCAGTTTAATTGAAGACTAATAGAAATCAAATACAACAAAAATACGAAGTACTATGAAAATTTATTTGCAAGTTTACAAAACAAAAATATGAACAGTTTAGCCAGCACTATCCATTTATACATATAATTCAAAACAAGGGATTCTTAAAGAATAGGAAAATATTAGAAATAGCTTCTGTTACTTAAGAATTATGGTGAGACAATCATTGCAACAAAATAATGGAATATATTACATGGTTTTTATATTCACCATGTAATATATTCCATTATTTCCATATTCCATATAAGGAATCATTGACATTTTATCAGATTTACAATACTGCAAATTTCTCAAATTCACACTCTTTCATAATTTAAAATAATTTCATCTAATGATATATAATCTAAATGTTTGAGCAAAATATAAATTTTATTTTAGAAAAGGCTTATCATGGAGATCCAAAAGGTATTTTATTTAAATATTCTTAAAAAATACCCGTTTCATCACTCGAAATTCGATAGAAATAGGAAGGAATATTTCGATGAACAATTTGACTAAGCATACAACGTCTTTTGAATTTCATGCATTTCTTCGTGATGTATATTGATCATCATCATGAACAGGCATTATGATTTGATATGCGTTTTAATTGTGAGGATTTCTGATTGGCTGCCCGGATTCCTTTGTTGGAAAATTGTTTGAAAAAGAATATTAACTTGAATTCTTTTTAATTACTTGGAAGAAATAGTTATTGCAATTAAAATGGTTGTAAATACGAATTAAATAATAAAAATAAAAATAACTGAAAAAAGAAAGGATTCGAGATTCTGTCTCTAGTAATGGAAGGAGACGGACTCTCAGAGGATTCATTCATTAGCAGGAGTTCTACCCGACTCCATGCTAAAGCGCTATTTCCTAGCAAATTTTTGCAGAATGTCACTCTACAATGCAACACGCTGAATATGTATTACAAGACCCGCAAGTCGGCTAATACAAGTGTACTATTTACCAAAGAAATTGAAAGAATGCAGATCTGATATAGGGAGTTACAATGGCCACCAAAGCTGACTAAATGAGTTCGAAAGGCGAGTCGCAGTTTACCAAGATAAAACAAACAAGGCAAAACCTGGCATTAAAACGCATAATGGAAATAGAAACCTTTGCAAACACATCCAAAACAGCAAGCAAAGAATACAACAGAACAAATAAATATCGAAAACATTCATTAACACCATGCTAAAGCGCTATTTCCTAGCAAATTTTTGCAGGATGTCACTTTACAATGCAACACGCTGAATATGTATTACAAGACCCATAAGTCGGCTAATACAAGTGTACTATCTACAAAAGAAGTTGAAAGAATGTAGATCTGATATAGGGAGTTATTTAGCCAGCTTTGGTGATCATCGTGAGTTCGAAAGGCGAGTCACAGTTTACCAAGATAAAACAAACAAGGCTAAACCTGGCATTAAAACGCATAATGGAAATAGAAACCTTTGCAAGCACATCCAAAACAGCAAGCAAAGAATACAACAGAACAAATAAATATCGAAAACATTCATTGACACATTAGTAGAAATGAAAGAAAATAACCTGGAGCATAGCATCCAATAGTTTGATGACATTGCAAAACTAAAAGAAATCCAGACTGACCTCGAAAAAATCGATAAACTCTTTGATTTAGGTTAATCCAATCCTACATTGCAATAATCACACATCCCCAGAAAATGACTTAGTCATGAAAACCGAACAGCCATTCCAACTGATTGAGAAAAGACACTCTGCAAAAAGGAAGAACTCCATAGGCAATACAGTGATAAAAACCAGCAATATATTTTTTTTTCTAAAAGAAGCGACCCCACAACTAACAAAAGAAATTTACCCATATATATGAAACTGGGGATTAAAATTTAACTTTACAAGAAATATGTGGGAAATATTCCAGCATAGACAACAAGTCCAGAAATGGTTTTATAAAAGTCACCCCAGGCTCAGAATGGAAGAGAGTAAGGTAATACGGTGATAAATATCGAAATAACAAGTACGAGTAGGTAATTTCTGAAGATCTCTCCGATAGGACCATCAAAAACATCAAGGGATTTTCAGGAAATCACGATAAAAGGGATTAAAACAGAAGTATTAAATTTCACTCTAAGCCGCATTTCACAGCTCACAAATTACCGAGCCAAGACTTACTACCCTATTATCCTTGTGGAGAAAAATAACTGGCAATTACAACATCTACATCTATAATCTGTCCTACATGAGTCAAAATTGAGATATATAGGGGACCAGATAAAGCAACGATGTGCTTTAGATGCGAAAGTTTTCTTCACAGCGCGCAGAATTGCAAATGTAATCCGCGGTACATCAAATGCAATACGAAGTACACAACGGCTGTGTGCCAGATAAAGATAAAAATCCCCTAGCCTATCTGCACAGATTGAAAAGGGTAGGAAACTTGGCTTCTTTAAAGGAGTGCCCTACCTTCTCAATACACCAGTTATAGGACCCAGAAAATGGTACGCCGAGACCCTTAGACATTGCACCCCCGTAAAAGATCCCACCTCAGTTCATAACCCACCAGTACCACAGCAAATGATGACCGATAACAGTCAACCAAACATATTCCACTTTCAGAAGCCCATAACTCTCTTCCGAACATCTCAGAGATGCAAGAACTAAGCCTTTAAAGAAATTAAAAAGCTGATTAAAGAATTCCCCGGACTCCTGACTGCAGTAGCAAAATTAAAAGAAACAAAGCCCAAAGAAAGTAAACATTCTCCTTAATGCTTTCCTGGACTAAGTGCCAACTCATCAGCCCATCAACCAAACGCAAGGTCCTGATTCGTCCCTCAAGAACAATAGTTTATCCACCACCAGACCCGAAAATTCAAAAAATCCAGAAAACATACTACATAACACAATGACCTTCTTCACAAGGCAGTTCTTAACATATATTCTTATGCATTGTATCATATCACTACAGCTTTCATCTTCACCTTCATGCCACTTTCACTTCACTCGGCCCCATGACCAAACTCGATGATCTTTTTTACGCTTGTTCATCCCAGGTTTTCAAATCAGGTTCCATAGTTTCTGTTGAGTGCACTTGCACTCGACAAATCTAAATTCAGTCAGTCTAGAGAACATCCTCATCCACTCTACTGACAAGCAGCCTTTCTATTGGTCAAGAGAACATCCCCTTCACCCATTCCTAGTGCCAGTTCAGTTGGAAAACTAGCGATGACTTCATTTCTTTTCCAGTCTAAAGCAATTCTTAGACGCCAGGTCACATTACTCAACGATGGATAATCTAGGAAAGTGATCCATTAATTGTCAAATCTCATCAGAAAGTGTTCAGGTCTAATAAATATGTCAATTTTCAGTCATCTAAAGCAAGTTAATAAAAAAAAGCAATTCATGCGATTTAAATATTCAAATTGTATCACTATAAAATATTGCCATTTATTTAAATTTCGAACCAAGGATGATTGGATATAGCTTATGATTAATGTTTCCACATTATGCACCGAAATATCGATTATTTTTAAATTTAAAAATTCGTTGCCAATGTACACAAAATGAATATTTTTTATAGAAGCTAAAATTTCGGAAAAGATCTAAAATTTTGCAAAATTACTTGTTATTTTGTGTGACAGGAATGGACATTCATTCCATCTTTTCAAAGCAAACAACGCACGATTACATACTTATATACAATAATTCTGAAATCCAAGCGCCTGCAGTTTTAATCATCTGTTGAGCAGGTTGATAAAACAAGTTTGATGTTCTTTCTAACTGTAAGAATCTCCCCTTGATCTGGGGGTCCTCAGGTTCGAGTCCTGGTTTGAGAATGACTGCTCTCCCACGTGTTCTATCTGTGAAGAAAACGAAAAACTTCCCCCAGTAAAAAGAAATTGTCAAAGAAAAAGGAATATGCGTGTCATCTTTATATCAGCTTGAAGTCAGTGCCCTCAAGTGCTCAGGGATCTTTACCCTACTATTGCACCTCTTTCCGTTGTACATCCGTTCTACACATCACCACCTGTAGGAACGTAATAGAACTAGTCCCCAAGAACATTTCCTTATCCGATTAAACAAATTAACGTCTATTTGAAATGAACCCTCTCACAGAACTCAAAATAAGTTACATCGATCATTGTAGTCCAACTCACAGGAAATAAGACGTTTCTGAAAAACGCGACTTCTATTGAGACGATATTAATTCAAATTTCAGTATTTTTATGATGTTATCGACACATTTGATGCACTGAATATTCATTATAAAAGGCGAGTAAACATTAGAGACAAAGGTGTTTTTTGTTTTTTGCATTTGTTTGAATGAGAATCGCTTTTGATTAAACTGCATCAATTGAAACATATAAAAATGGAGCAGCTTAGCTACTGGTAGGGTCTACAAATCCGTATAGGCCAGCGGCGAGGTAACAGAAGAAAAGTAACACCCTGGTCCCACAGGTCGAGGGTTGAGCCTGGTGCTAACATCTCCACCCCGTAAAAAAAATGTCGTGACAATTAACTGCGACAATTTCGACCACAGATTGGAGATTTGCAACATATAGCCAAGATGCCTCAAATGCAACGAGAAGCATAAAACTGTCCAATGCAAAAATAAAGACAAGTTAGAGGAACCACTTTGCATTAACTGCAATAACACAGGGCATTCTTCTACATAATGAGGCAGAGAGAAGTCCCCTAAATTAAATAGAAATAAAAGAACATTTAATGAAAATCAATATAAGGTCAAGCAAGGAACTTTTTACACTCAATTTTTTGCATCACCTAGAGCCCTACAGATTTCGTTATAAGGACTGTGTCAACAACAAATGTAAACATCAGCGGCAAGCGGAACGAAAACCCATTTAATATATTTAAAGGCATTGACCTTGCAGAAATAAATCTGATCGTGCAAATTAGGATTCCTAATGAATGTTCTTTCTATCCATACTCATACCTCCGCTAATGTTCAGAGCCAATAAATTTAAAACCCTCAAAAAGTATAACTGATCCTTAAATTAACAAACCCAGAAATGTATAATCTAAAAATTGGCCATCTATCTTCTACCTGATATATCACTTCAAACTCGTTACCATCTTTAATTTAAAGCATATTGATTAGCTCTGAACAAATAAGTTTATCCTGCACTGTAAAGGTAAATTCTGCCGGCTATACTGTGATTGCAACTCAACTTACCCCCCTTTCAACCGAGTTCCTGTTGGATGGCAATATATCCACCTCCAACTTCTCTACACAATAGTCTCATCTATCAGATCATCGGAAACCTTCAAAAAGAAAAGAAAGTCCATGTCATCCAACAAATAGCAATGTTCTAAATTCCAAACTCATCGCCACTACAGGAGGTAACTTTTGCCTAGAAGAGCGTACTCCTTAAATCCCACAAGAACGGATCTCAGATGGCTTTATTTCCTGACCACTTAAAGTGTGATGAATTGAAAGACCATGGCTAAGGAAAGAGACCTGGGAAAATTCTTGAGAAGGTCAGAGATCATCTGGGGCTGTCGTGCCACTGAGGAAGGGTATAAAGAGGCGTGTTCTCATTGAGAACAAGCAAATATCTAAGTTTTCAATGCTTCAACACTTCATAAAATTCAATTCTTATAAATTTGCATTAAAGCACACTGATTAAAAGTTTGAAATAAATAAATTGCTCAGAAGAATCCTTTTTAATTATATAATTTTTTTCTCTTAGCCATTTTATACAAAGTTTGGGGTCCAAAAATATGACTTCAATAATCTGCTATATTTCTTGTAACATCAAGAACAGAATTTTTCTGCACTTTCACAGAGTGCCAGTAATTGTTAACCATCAAGAGTTTAAATCACTAACATTAACAAAATACACTCTAAATTGCTACTTAACAGATTCTTAATTGTAAAATAGTAGGTTTTTAGGATTTTTCGGTTACATATGCCATTTTTAATCACCTTATGCAGGATAATAAAACCATAATTAATAATTCATGTGTTTACATATTCGATTAAGATAAGGCAATAAAGTTTCAGGGCTTAGGTGTTTAAAAATCAATGTCATATGAAAACAATTCATATATTAGTTTCCATAGAAAGTCCCATGAGAAGATTGCTGACCATATTTAATATGTCCTTTGTAAATAATCCTGCAAGAACCTGGAATTCCAGAATCAATTGGATGCGAGTTGTAGAAAATCTTAGCCATTTCTGGAACGATCTTCCTCTGTCTGAATATCAAGTAGATCCATGTCTGAAAAATTAGATAGTTTCAATTTTTGAAAATCAAATATGAACAATCTGTTATACATCAATAAAATTTGAATTTTATATATATTAAAAATAGAATTTGTGATTATTAATTTCGATGAAAATAAATATCCTTTCCAGTTAAGAAAACTCAGTGGTAAAGTAGAAAATTGAAAATTTATTTAATCTAATGATTTAATATCAGTTAAAGTCTGGGGTTCGAATAAGAGAGAAAGTCCTCTCAAGGCGAAATATAAATCTGAGTAGCTCTTAAAATTTAAATTTCATACATGGCAACTATCCTACAAGATAAGAAATCGAAATAAAGAATCTCTACATTTATGAACCTCAAAATAAGAAAATAATGGAAAAATTACTCTAGTTGACAAAGGATTTCAGGGATAAATGGAAGAAAAAAAATTAAAGATTTTATTTACAAATGAAGAATAAAAGACGGCTTCCGATCAAACGTGCTTTCCATCGGCAGCTCGTTGAGCATTTCAGAGAGCAACCGTAACAACCAAAGGTTTTATTTTTCGAACAATTTGTTGCTCTGAGCAAATACTCAAGGAATTAGAACAGGTAAGATAATCTGCTGCAAGAGCTTATTAATTTTATAAATCCATAAAGGAAGCAATACTGGAAAGTGCTAGAAAATACAAGGAAATCCTTGCAAGCAGAAAAGCAGAGTGATTTGCAAATTCAAAAGACTTACCCTTTGCTCTACTGATGACAGTGCTTATTCTCAGATTAAAGGGAGGAAGCCACACTGAAAGATAACCGAGAACGGATTCTGGAAACATCAAGAAAAAAATTAATTTATTGGTTAAATGCGATTGAAGATCATACAGGGTAGGCGAAATCAAGTCTAAATGGACCATTTTCAGAAACTGGAGATTTGAAGAAATACATCACTTTGAAGGAAGGTGTTGGAAGTCAATACTCATCTGTGGATGCCTGGAAACAAGAAAGAAATCTTCGAGAATGCTGTCAATTGGGAATATAATACTGCATGGATTGGTACAGTTGGACTGTTTAGAAAGATCATCTGATGTTATTTGATATTTTCAACTTTCATCATGTTTAAAACTCCATGTTCCATGCAGAATATAATTTTCAGCCTTGAACTATCTAAATTAACGATATTTCGCATTGGTAAATTTGGCATTTGTTAGGAAATGGGAAGAGGTGGTTTAATTTTTAATCCAAAAGGATTTTTTTCTGCTGCAGATGCATTAATTAATGATATATTTCCATAATCTGAAGTTAAAAGGAATGTGATAAATCCCTTTATAAACAGAACTATCCCTGCTACCATGCCGATTTGCTTACAATACTCTTAGGAAAAGCTATTGCCTCCTTACTTCTTGAGTGTCAGCATGCACCTTCATTCAAAAGAGCATTATATTTTCCAATGAACGTGAGAAATTCTTATCTTTCACGTTAGAATGCCAGCTTATCAACTAGCGTCTTTCCATTCCAAATTATATTAACTCGAAGAGCCAATAGATACCTGTTAAATAAAAATATTTTTAGAAGACTAAAATATTCTAAATCAAAATTTCATTTAGCACAATAATTTTGAACTTACCAAGATTTCTAGGTCAAGAAATATGCTCTTGATATCCAAAAGGGTGATGAAAGATGGGTCTAGAACCCATTAGATAATCAATTCATAGGTAATGATCATTACCGTTTCTAGTTCCATGGACTTGCTAGTGTTTTGCAGTGCCAATCCACAAAAGGCCGAGAAAAGCATATCAAAAAGAATTATCTTCCTCATTCCATAGTTATACTGAAGCAACAGCTGCAGGCGAATTCAAATTCACGATGATTTTTTTAGACGTTTTAATTCGGAACAAGGAAACTATAGAGAAAAATTAGAGGATTTCGAAAGAGATTTTTCTGAATACGTTGAACTGGTTTTTATCGATATGATCTCTAAAATTGAGAAATGGTAGAAGTATGAAGTAGTGGCGAATAACGTGAAATGAGAAAATTTCATACTCGTTAAATCATATGTAGCCAATTTTCCAATCACTGAAGAATTGGTTTTCTATCTCGACAACATTATTCCTCGATATCCAAGTGAATATCAGTAAAATTTAATAAAAGACGTCAATTCTTATTTCCTTTTCTGATATGAACGTGAATTTTCCTTATCCAGTTGTGCTGCTTATGATTAAAAGGAAAAGGATTGAAACTGCAACTCTTATTTTTCACAGTATAATTGGAATATAAAAAACATCTACCACTTAAAACTTTTAACTCAAACCATTATGTAAATTCAATATGCAGTTCTTTAGAATGATGCACGATATATTTATATATGAATATCCTCAATGTAAATTCGACTCCATCTAAGCCGGAAACAGATTCTCCTTAGCTCTTTGTTTTATTTTATATACAGTGCCAATGGAGTTATATCAAAAACACGAGAATTAAAAAAATAAAATCTGCAGTTAATTTAAAATTTTATACATTTGTGGAAATTTTGGAATACAGTTAATCAGCTACATCTTCTCATTTATCAACTTCAGTTACAATAGATTAAATTCAGATAGTAGAATTTCCTATCTTGACATTAGTCCTTCACATAACTTATATACTTTTTCCGATTCACCTTCAGACGATGGTTCGAGGAAAATTGTGCATGATCTTACGTCATTCAAGCTGTACCTCATTTAACTTTCAAATAAACACGGTTTAGAGTTTTAAGGATAATTCAGAATTCATAATACAGAATGATAATACATACATTGTTTCATAATACAGAATGATGAGATCATGAAATATTCCAAAATTCTTTCGAATAATCTCTAACAACTGAAACTGTATAAAAAGGGCTGCTTGATTTAAGGACAGTGATTCAAATATGATCTTTGCTATCGGTGAAAAAGTGAACTTTCATACCATTAAAGAAAAATTAAGTACTTATTATAATCCAAACAAATATATTTAGAAAATCTTATGCTATTTATCTTTAAAAATTACTTTTAATAATTCTAATTATTTCTAGGAACATTTAATATTTTCTTCTCCAATAAATATTTTGTCCAAACCATTTCAATTAATTCCAATATAATTTGATCTCGAGATATTTTTAACACGTCTCGAATACTCCGATGTATGTTAATCTAAAATTTCTGATTAGTCTCTTTTTTGCTTGGTTAGTGCCTTTAACATTATAGGAGCCTTTTAGCATTAATCCCACATATGTCATCGTAAATAAAATTTTCGAATATGAAGTGATAAATACAGGTTAGAAATAATTATTAAATCTTACGATGAGAGAGTAAGTTCAGTCACTCTGAACCCAAATAATTAATTTGCGTGTAATTGCCAAAAAAGCATCAATTTATAGATAGATAGATATTTTGAGGTGTCATCGGTCTTGGGTAGGACAGAAAAAATTAAATCTTAAATAAGAAGATTTGAAAAGCATTTAATTTTTCCATTTTGATAGAGTGGAAAGAAATTGAAAGGTGGAAGGTGAGGGGATATTAAATATGAGATTGAAAAACAGATGAATTGAAATAAAATTTATTGTGTGAAAGAGGAATCATCGAATTCTCACGGTATGAAGAATTAAAAGTGCTCTTACGAACTTTTCAGTTTCAGTTTTATGGCACAAAAGACGTCATTGTCTAGGTAACTAATAGAATCGAAAACAATAGCGAACTGGGGATTATTTCCTTGGTGTAGAGATCTGATCTGTATCAACTTTTGAAAAGAAGAATGAAAGCAATTACTTGAAGATTATATAAAATTTTAACCAAGGATTCGGACAAGTTGACAAGATTCTAAACTTTGCAAAAATAGCAGTTAAAACAATAGTTCAAACGAATTTGGGATACTGAATTTTACCGCTTTGCCAGAGGCATATCTTCCACTCATTATGTTGAAAAATGGAACAAATTAAGAAATTTAACTAGAAATTGTAGAAATTTTTTTACATATCAAATTTAATACGCCATCAAATTTTGGGGCATCGTAATTGTTTAGCTACCATTGTTTGAAATTAATTTTGTACTAATGAAGTAACATCTATCATCTTTCATAGCAATAGAGAAAAAATTTTAATCTCTCGTATTATTATTGAATTTGAAATATAATTATAATCTGCGCGCAAGTCTATGGCATCATAATTGTAAATAATTCTTAACTTGATTGAGATTTTTTTTTTAAATGCTGATGTTTCTCTCAAAAGAAGGCTTGCCTTTTGCAATTATGGTTTATGTAAAATACTAACAAACTTTCCAAACAATAGGCGCCAAAATTTTACTGAAGTGGAGCTTGATGGCAAGGCTCGAAATTTATTAAGTATTGAAATGTATCACTCTCGAATGCTCATAATCTGAATTGTTGAACACGTCTGTATTCGAGACGCATGTCATTTTGAAATTTATAAGGATACGATGATATGATAGTGTGAGAATTATAATTATGAATATTTACTTTCAAGAAAGCTAGAATGAAGGAAAGGCAATTAAAATATCGCAATAACTGGACTTTCCTCATCAGATTCATTTATTGCATTAGTTGCAAATATTGCAATCAAATATTTAAAACTATTGCAATTAAATATTTAAATTAATATATTATTTTCGAATAGATCTTGATAGACAGGAAACTGTCAAAAATTTAGATTAAGTGAAAGAAAAACAATTTACTATCATCGATACAGAAATTCAATAGAAACAAGTCAATATTGAAAGTTGTTAAGTTGAAGAATAATTACCGTAGGTTAAGCTTACCAACTTTATATTGAAACTGCTAACGGTTAAACATTAAAATTTCTATTTCTCAACTGTCATCATAGACGAGATTTACGAGATCCCACATAGATCAATTTTCAGAAAAATAAAACTTAAAATGATGACATCTAAAAAATTCAAGTATCATTGTCAATTTTAGAACCTAATAATCTCGTACATTGGTCTCCTTGGTGATGGTAAAATTTGATTAAAATTAAATTTTCCTATTAAAAAGCCAATAGTCTAAGCTGGCGACTTGTATTCAAAAGAAAAATCATATTCATAGAAAGTATTTTTGGGAATTCAGGGAAATATTGTCTTCAAGATAATTAAGGATGCCTCTTCAAAATAGATAGTCTGCTGTATCCAATTCTTTTTGTACCATTTAAGAGATATTGACCCTTTTAAGAAATCATATAGCACTCATTTTGCACGAGAAGATTTAACTTTCATTATATTTTGTCAGCTAAAACCTAATAAAAACTAGCAAATTCACTTTAAGCATTGAGAAAAAAGCTAGAGAAACTGCATTTCAAACTTAAAAAAATAAAATTTTTAATTTAAAAAACTCACAACTGAAAACGATTAAACCTATCAACTTTCATTACACACCATATAATTTCATATCTCAATTACTTCTAAGAATCTTGAATAAACAATGCCCCCTGCCCCACATAAATCATCCCATATCGGAGATTCCATACTCATTTTATAAATTATCCCATGTTCTTTCTTTCACTCCACATTGCACGTCAATGTATTTCCATCAAATTTTATCTAGTTAGCTCTAACCTCCAAAATATATTTTAGCTCATATCCTTATCTTAAAAATTCACATTCCCTCACATTTCCCACACACAGCCACCAATCAATAGATCCACACTTTCTCA
>JAPMOQ010065157.1:458-18922 GCA_026543055.1 Argiope trifasciata | reverse complement strand
TCAGTCTTACTGGGATTAATTGCAATTTTCCATTTGGTAAACCAGTCGTCAAGAGTAGTCAGGTGTCTGGTGAGAGCTATGGATATGAAATTTGGATTTTTATTTCTGGCTAATATTGCAGTGTCATCCGCATACATACACAACATTGTGTTAAATTGTTTCGGGATGTCATTGATGTAAAGAGAAAAAAGAATTGGTCCTAATTTGGAGCCCTGCGCGACACCTGCTTTAATTTGTTTAATATCAGAGAGAGTGTTGTTAACCCGAACACAGTATGTGCGATTGTAAATGTAGGAGTTAAGGATTTTAATTAGATAAATAGGAATATTGTAGGTGATAAGCTTGTAAATAAGGCCATCTTGCCAAACTCTGTCAAAAGCTTTCTGAATATCAAGAAGTACAGCGGCAGTTTTTTGATTATTGGAAAATCCCTCTTCTACATATTCAACTACCCTGACTAGTTGGTGAGTAGTAGAGAGATTTTTCCTAAACCCAAATTGTTCGGGGCAAAGTATGTTATTACTTTCAAGAAAAATGTTAAGTCTATTTAAGATTATTTGTTCAGCGATTTTACTTAATGATGGGAGTAGCGAAATGGGTCTATAACTGGTCGGATCAGTGGGGTCTTTGCCAGGTTTTAAAATAGGGGTAACGACAGCAGTTTTCCATTTCGTGGGGAAGTGGCCAATGGCTAAAATTTTAAAAATAATATTTTGCAAAAGAGAAATTATATTAGAGGGAAGATTACGTATAATTTTATTATTGATGCCGTCAAGTCCTGGGGCTTTGTTTACATTTAGTTTTTTGATACAGTCAGTAATTTCAGAGATAGAAGGGGGGGTAATTTCATTAAAATAGTTAGGTAATGAATTCTGAAAGCCTTTGACTGTGTTATTTACAAGTAGTTCTGTGTCAGAATGCGTGAGATTATTTAATTGAAATTGTGTCTCTAAGCTATTAGCTAAGCAGTTTGCCTTGTCAATATCTGTATCTGCAATATTAGCCGGGCCTTTAAGGGCTGAGATTTTGCTTGTTTTCTTTTTAAATGATGAGGTGAATTTCCAAAATGATCCGTCGTAAGTGTTTGCGTTAATGAGTTTATTAATGAATTCATTTTGTTTAGTTTTTTCGTTAAGTTTTTGAATAATTTTGTTTAGCTTGTTCATGATACTCTTGTAGACTGGGTCCCTGGTATTTTGAAAGAGTTTTCTGGCGTAATTTCTTTCCTTTCTTAGCGTTCTAATTTTTGGATCTATGTAGTCTTGTGTAATTTTTATTGGTTTGGATGCATCATTTTTAGCTTCAATTATAATTTTTTCGAAATAATCCACTAAGTCGTCAAGTTGTTCCGGGGTACTAATATTCTCGTTGTAATCAAGGTTTTTGTTTGAGAGAATGTATTTAAAGTTGTTCCAATTTGTAGCAATTTTTCTATTATTATCTGGGAGGGAGTATTTAAGATAGAAATTTAATAAGATAGGGTTATGATCAGAGCTTAAATCAGGTATTGAGGTTATGTCATAGGGATAGAGAAAGTTTTTAATGATTGCAAGATCTATTGTACTGGCCGAGAAAACACCATATCTAGTAGGGGAGCTAGGAGCTAAAATTTCTAATCCTGCGTGGGTTGCGAAGGAGTGCAATGAATTTCCTCGTGTGTTATTATTTCTACATCCCCAACTGATATGATGGGCGTTATAATCGCCACAAATAATTTGGTTCGAGCTGATTTGTATTAAGTTTTCCAAGTCAAAAGTAAATAAAGAATTATCTGAACTAGGGGGAATATAAATAGAGGTGAGAGTAATTGGTTCGTTTATTATATTTATAGCAACTACTGTGGCTTCGACATAGTATAGTTTAGGTGGAATTATTTCGTGGTGAGGGATGCCGTTCTTAATGAGTATGGCAGTGCCACCTCCATTCGAGTCGATTCTGTAGCTGTAGTAAGAATGATAATTAGCCAGAAAAATCTTTCCTTGTGGTCTAAGGTGAGTTTCCTGAATAAGAATAGCGTCGGGGTTATACTTATTTACAAATAGTTTAAGATCATTAATTTTATTGGAAATGCCATCTGCATTCCAGTAAACGATGCGCAAGCTGCTGCACTTGAACGTTAATCAGTGTCAAGATAGAGAACTGTGAAAATCTCAGTAATGATTAACGCTTTACTCAGTTTGGATGTGGCTGTTTTTAATTTTCTAATTAAATCTAGAAGTTTTGGGCAGTCATTAACAAAGTTATTAATTTCGTTTAATCCTTCATGAAGTTCTTTAAAGTCATTTGAACTAAGTCTATGGTTGTTTATGTCCCTCAGCACCCTTAATAACTGTGACTGATAGAGCATAACGTTTATTAATATTCCATGAAATAGGAGAATTTACTGAGCATGAATTTGATTCGTTTGCACGAAGGAAGATGGTGAAGCGATGAATGTGATTGGTTGAGCTGCGTTGAAAGAATGCAGGGCATGATGCTATTGGTTGTCAGGGTTGTTCCGCCCGCCGGCAGGAGAATTAGATTAAAGAGAAGAAAAACAAAGGGAAACAATTTTAGAGCAGGACATTTTTGGGCCTTTTAATTGCTGGGTTTGGATCGTATTTAGGTATTTGATTTATTGCCTCATTATTAATATTGTCAAGATTTTTGAAGAAGTTCGTCGAGAGCTTGACGATGAAATCTTTGAGAGGAGGGTAGCCGATTGCTTTATAGATTTCTGTATTGGAGAAATAGCTAGGAGCTTTACAAATACCTTTGATTATTTGGCTTTGCTGTTGGTAAATTAGCTTTAGATTACTTTTGGCGGCGTAGCCCCAGACTGGACAAGCATATGTGAGTACTGGACGCAAATAGGCTGTGTAAATAAGTAATTTATTTTCCCTAGTCATTTTGGAGTTCCTCGATATAAGGGGATAAAATTTACGCGCGAGATCTCGGAACTTGTTTTTTGTGTATAGGAAGTGCGGTTTCCAGGTTAATTTCCTGTCTAAGATAACACCAAGGTATTTACAACTCTGAGACCACGGGATATACTTGTTATTGATTTTAAGTTGGGGAAAAGAATAATTTCCTGGTGCCTTGTGGAATATGATTGCTTCAGTTTTGCTAACATTGATTGCAATTTTCCATTTAGCGAGCCAAACTTCTAGTTTAGCAAGATGCCTATTTAGAGCAATTTGGATATAATTAGGATTTTTGTTTTTTGCAAGGATAGCAGTGTCATCAGCGAAAATACATAGCATCGTATTAAACTGCTTCGGGATATCGTTTATAAACAGGGAGAAAAGTACTGGCCCAATTTTAGACCCTTGGGGGACTCCTGCAAGAATATTTTTCTCCGAGGAGAGTTCATTCTTGACCCTGACTTTGAGTTTTCTGTTAGTTAAATAGGAAAAAATAATTTGAATGAGAAAATTTGGGATGTTATACTTAATTAATTTGTAGATTAAGCCAGTTTGCCAGACCCTATCAAAGGCTTTTTGAACATCTAAGAAAACAGCCGCAGCTTTTTGCTTGTTATGGGATGCATCTTCGATGTACTCAGTTACACGGTATAATTGGTGAGTAGTTGATAAATTTTTTCTAAACCCAAATTGTTCAGGGATAAGGATGTTATTGTTCTCAAGAAAATTGTTTAGTCTTTTAAGTATAATTTGTTCAGTAAGTTTACTAATTGAGGGGAGAAGGGAGATTGGTCTATAGTTTGTCGGGTCGGTTGGGTCTTTACCGGGTTTATGTATTGGAACTACAGTTGCTGTTTTCCACCTTTGAGGGAAGTATCCAATGATAAGGATTTTATATATCAGAACAGTAATTTCAAAAACAATATTATTTGGTAAATGCTTGAGCATTTTGTTATTGATACCATCATGGCCGGGAGATTTTTTGTTTTTTAATTTTTTGATAGCCAATAAGATTTCACTCGGTAAAGGGGGGTCTTTAATTTCCTTGAAAGTATTCTTATCAAATTTGAATCGAGAAACTGATTCGACAACCAGTGCTTCATTTTCCATGTCCATGGTTTCATTATTTTGAAACTGTTTCTCGAGACTTTCAGCGAGACATTCAGCTTTGTCCTTGTCAGTAAGAGCAAGTGTGAAAGAGCCAGTTAGGGGAGGGATATTTTTGAATTTCTTTTTAAAGGGGCGGACAAGATCCCATAGTGTATTATCTTCAGTATTAGCATTAGTAATTTTGTCAATAAAATTGTTTTGTTCAATTTTGTTATTAAGTTTAGCAATTTGTCTATTTAATCTATTTGTTATTCGTTTAAATTCAGGGTCTCTGGTTGATTGGAATTTTTTCCTGGCTAGGTTCCTTTCTCTATTAAGTTTTTTTATTTGAGGATCGAAGTATGGTTTATTGGTCTCAATGGGTTTAGATGCGGCGATCTTATTTTGAATGATTATATCTTCAAGTTTTTGAACAGCTTCATCAATGTGTTTTTCATTATCAATCCTGATGAATTCAAGGTTTTTAATGGAGGATAGGTTACGTTTAAAGAGATCCCAATTAGTTTTGCTTTTACAATTATTATCAGGCAGTGTGTATTTTAGAAAGAAGTTAACCATAACCGGGTTGTGGTCAGAGCT
Organism: Argiope trifasciata; assembly: GCA_026543055.1. Taxonomy (NCBI): domain Eukaryota; kingdom Metazoa; phylum Arthropoda; class Arachnida; order Araneae; family Araneidae; genus Argiope; species Argiope trifasciata. The sequence goes on along the minus strand of JAPMOQ010065157.1, from coordinate 14,330 downwards.
AAGCTCTGGGATTGAAATAATTTCGTGGGGATACAGGAAGTGCTTAACAAGAACCAGATCAATGGTGCTTGATGAATAATAGCCGAATCTGGTGGGAGAAGTCGGAGCTAAAATGTCAATGCCTGCTCTGTTGCAGAAGTTATATAGAGAATTGCCTCTTGTATTGTTAGCTAAACAGCCCCAATTTGTATGATGAGCATTGAAATCTCCCGCAATGACCTGGTTTGGACTGATTTGAATCAGTGTTTCTATATCAAAGGTAAATAAAGTGGGGTCTGAGCTGGGAGGAATATAGATTGATGTGAGTGTGATAGGGTCTTGGTTTTTGAAATTAAGTACAACAATATTTGCTTCAACATACTGAAGGTTGGGAGGAATTAATTCGTAATGAGGGATATGACTTTTAACAAAGATGGCAGTGCCACCTGCCGCGTTCTGATTAATATTTAAAATTTGTCTGTAACTGTAATAACCAGTATAATTGGCGAGAAAGATTTTCTTTTGTGGTCTCAGATGAGTTTCTTGCATTAAAATAATATCTGGGTTATACTTATTTACAAACAGTCTGAGCTCGTTAACTTTGCTCTTGATCCCATTTGCGTTCCAGTAAATTAAAGAAAGTTAAAGATGCGCGAATTAGCCAACTAAGTTGTTTGCAGGGCTGTCGAAAGCCATCATAATAAGTTGCATTTTGTCTTCCATGGTTGTGGCGTATTTGAGTTGATTCATGGAATTAATGAAGTTGGGGTATTCCATAAATATTTTTTTCAGCTCTTTGATAGCTTCAGCGAAGTCTTTAAAGATATTAAAGTCACTTGTGGCATTTAGATTTTGAACAGCTTGAGCTGGTTTGTTTATTTTTGGTGCAGCAGTGCTGCGTGGCTCCCTCTGTTGGGGAAGGTTACCGTTAAAGAGTTCAGCATATGTTTTGTTTCTGGTTTCATTGGTTTCCGTGTAGGTATTATTAAAGGGTTGTTTATAATAGTTTTCTCTAGGGTTATTGTTGCTTATTTTAGGGAATAGTTCACATCCCCTGTAGGATGCAACGTGTCCAGTCTTTTTGCAATTAATGCATGTTGGGTCTTGAATTTTTTCTTTAATGGTGCACTGATTGGTGAGATGCTGTTCGCTGCATTTTAGACACCTCGGTTTCATTTCACAGCATTCCGCTGTGTGGTGAAATAGGTTACATTTGTAACACTGATTAATTGTTTTCCTCCCCCTAAAGGGTTCAACAGAAATTTTAAGATAGTTAAGGTATTCCAGGTTGAAAATATCCTGTGCATTGCTATTTTTTCTTAACTCTATGAGAAAAAAGGGGAGTGGCCTTCTTGATCTAATTTGGGTAAGCTGAGTCACTTTAATAACAGGAAAATTATAGTCATCAATTAGCAAATTTTTAATTTCCTCTGTTGGGAGGTCAATAGGCAGGCCTTTGATCACAACTTTAAGAGGCCTTTCATCTCTCGGTTTTATGATATAAAAATCAAATCCCTGGGTTTTGCTGAAATTTATTATGGATCTATGTTGTTCAGCACTATCAGGGTAAATTTTGACATAGCCGCTCGCAAGTTTGTTTTCCGTGGCTCCGCAGACCTTTCTAATTTGAGCCAAAATATTTGTGTATTCTTTAGAATACTTTAGCATTATGGGGGGCATTTTTTTTGTTGTAATGGGGGCTGAGTTATCCTCGCTGTTTGTAGTTAGGTTAGTGAGGGGGGAAAATTTGTTCGCTGTCTGTATTTTATTTTTAGGTGATAAGGGAGTTTCCTGGGAAGGTTTAGCTGATTTTCTTCTGGGTGACATTACAAAATTATCAGGCTTGCATTTAATAGCTCTATCATAGTCGCAGCATAAGGGAATAAGTTCCAACTCACCAGTGATGGCGCCGATCTTGTCTAGGAGCTCCTTTTGCTGGTCAAAAGTGGTGGTAAACTCAGTGCTTGCTTGGTCGAAGGCATTGTCGAGGTAGTAGGTGAGCGCTCTGGCTAGCCCCTCCTCCTGCATGCTGAAGAACTGTAATTGCTGCTCAAGCATGAGCCTCTTATCGCAATAACATGGTTGACTGTATTCTGCGTCCATTGACGTTTCGTCAGTTTTCAGGCGCTTAGCGCTCTCATCCTCTGAATCGCAACCGTTCATGACGGTGGCTCAGAAAAGAATTGAATAAAAAACTTAGGCGAATAACCACGATTTGATAAAACTTTTTTTTAAAGATAGATATATCTGGCCCAAAGAGAACTGTCGCGCCACCTTCAGCAGTAATTATAACTAACAAAAAATAAGACATTTTAACAAAGTTCCCCTAATAAATGGTTATCAGATATGTTTTTTTTAGTTTATTTTCTCCCTTCTTATATAAAGACAAAAAATAATAAGAAGAATCTCTGCTTGTTGTGTGCTAATGAAATTCAGAGGCATTATTACCATATTTCAAATTAATTAAATTACATTTATCCTTCACTGTGAAATTTCATCAATTTATTTCTTAAAAAATTCTATTCCACCAGAAATGATTTTTTAAGTTAACATGTAAGGTAAATACTTAATTTTGGTAAATCAAAGAACAATTTTGAAATTTTACAGTGGATGAATTGCATATATTGCATCATCATCACAGTTTTTATTTGTCGATTTTTAAAAATTTTGTAATTATTACTTTCTGTATAGTATGTTCTTGATTCATAAGCATCTCTGACTGTCTCAGAAGCCTCCCTTTCACCTACCGGAAGAAAATGTATTTTCTGAAACATCATGATTAAATTTATTGGTAAGGATAAATTTAACTTTAGTGAATAAATCTTCCGAAATTCCGATGCAAAGCCATTGTTATACTGTAAAAGAATCCTATTGCTTTAACTTGGCCATGCTGCAATTTACTCTACCACTTCGTCCTCAGAAGGGGAAGTGAAAAAATAACCTAATGCCTAAAATTTAAATAAATTTATTCTTAGCTATCAATGAAATGTGCTTGCACATTTTTAAAGCATGGAAAACTCATGAAGATTTATTTAATTAAATTCAAGTACATATTAGTTTTAGATATAATAATGTTGTTCATAACTAAATGTAATAATTTGCATTAAAATTAACAAAAAAAAATTTATATAATTTTGTATCAGAGGTAATTTTTTGCAATTTTAAATAATGTTCGTTAGGAAATTATAATTGCTGCATTAAAAATACGAATATATAGATTTCGGAATTTAAATAAAAAATTACCTGTACAAAGTTGCGTTGTTTAGGAAAGCAAAATATTTCCTAAGAATTTTGAAGGTACTTGGACTATGGAGTAGTGAAACAAGAACCAGAAAAATGTTTGTTTTCGCTATTCAGCATTCCTCAAAACATACGGCAAATTCTTTGGTGTCACATCCCATTTCAAAGCGGAATCCATTTCTTTAAAATAACATTTATTAAACATTTTTCTGGTAATATAATACATGTAGTTAGTTGCTTTTGTTGACAACCGTATCATGACGTCAAGAAGAAAGATGCCGTCATTCCACCGCGCAATAGTTCCAAGTCTTAGGTATCAAAAGGGGTGGCGCTACTGTCTACGTGAATGACCATGTTAAAAAAGTTGTCATTAGTGTCTAGGAGAGTGACCTCTGGATCTCCTTCTCTGTGTGTAATTTAATACTTTAGAAAAACACTTAACTTGTTAAATCCTTATCAAGTTATAAAAATTTTCCTATTTATAGATATATTACGAGAATATGATTATATTATTTTTTATGAATCATTTTTTACTGTAAATGTACTATAAATTTTTTATTAAAAAATTAAAGTGAAATGGGACATAAGTAAATAAAACTATTGTTTCAGAATTGCACGAATAAAAATATTGAAAACTGATAGTAAAAAATTATATATTTTTGAATTTTATAATATTCATTCAAAACAAAACGCTTATTGTTTACTTGGCTTTTAAAATAAGATGTTCGAAACTTTTGCAACTTTGTTAAAATGTCTTATTTTTTGTTAGTTATAATTACTGCTGAAGGTGGCGCGACAGTTCTCTTTGGGCCAGATATATCTATCTTTAAAAAAAAGTTTTATCAAATCTTAAGGAATTTTAAAATATTCTTTTGACTTCAAATTATTAATTTGAAGTCAAAAGAATTAATTGCCCTGTTATTTGAAATCTTATTAAAAATACATCTGCTGAAAAGATTTGAAATTACATAAAAAATATATGTAAGACTAAATATGAATTACTTACATTATTTAAAAGAAGTGCCACCACTATGTTGTAAAAATATAACCATTAATTTTTATGGAGATAAAAAAAAAGGAACTACAATGCAATGAATGTAGCAGATTATTCAAAACTTAATTAGAATAATCAACAAGATTCAATAAAACTTCAGGCTGTTTCAGTAGATATAGACACATTTTTCTCTTTTGAGAAACGTTTTTTCAGATCATATATCTTTTACTTCAAAATCACTCTTATTTATTAACTCAATATTAAAATAACACTCAGATTTTAAAAAAAAAAAACTTCAAACGTGACTTCCGAAATACATTTCTTCCAGATCATGTTCAAAACAGCACCAGTGCTAAATTGAAACATTGTGAAATGATTTCATTAATACGACAAAGAAAATAATATTTAAAATATTATGTAAAATTTTGATTTGCTGAACACAAACTAAGAGGGTGCAGACAAATATAAAATACGCAATATTAAAATGTCAAAGCTTAAGCTACGTGTATATGATACGCTATCTTTTTTTCCACTACACAGATCCTAATTTCGCCTTTTACGATCGTTCGTCAGTGAAGGTTTCAGGTCTTACTGAAAACATATCAAGTGAAGTAGCGAACGAGGGCGCTGCAGTCATATATGTAAAACTAAGAGAAATATTTCTTCTTTTTCACGATTATAAACTCCCGAAGGAGTTCGCAAAAATTGCCTCAGCCGACGGTATTTCACGTCGACAGGGCGGGGTATTGGGAAAAGTTTTCAACTAGCAATAGTCACGCCTCGGTAGAACCTCATTGGCTATGACACTGCCTCTGCGCAAAGCTGCCGATGGAGAGTTCGAGAAATTCTATATGGGAATTTTCTTTTTAAGAATAGTGGTAGCTCAAACAACGGTAATTTTTGAAAAGGTATTGATTTTTGGGAACATTGCAGAAATAATATTGAAAGCTTGAATGCAAGGTAATGTAAAAATCAAACGCCCGGATTTCATTTATTAAAGGTTTTATTTCAAGCATATTATATAAAGGAAATGCACATAGTAGAAGAATGTATAGACATTCAATTAAAACAAAACACAGCAAGAACAAAATCCACCTTCAGTAGAAGTGCGGACGATTTTATGAATCGGAGAGCTCTGACAAGAAAAATAAAAATTAAAATGCCTAAAATAATACTTCGCGTATTTTTCTTTGGATTTTAAGTCCTACTTTAATCTTCAAGAGATCATACCTTTTTTTTTCCCCCTTATTTTATATAACCGTTTGTGACACTCTTCCATAATAATCTTTTCAGCACATTTTTGGTCCAAGAACATGGTCTAAATTTAGGTAGAGTTTTAGTTTTAAAGTTACATAGAAATTTGACTGAAAACTGAAGTTATATGCTTATATACTCTTAGAAGGGTAATGATAATGTTCAAAGAAATATGATCAGTGAAAACTGTTTGAATAATGCGAAAGTCAAAGAATTATAGCAGTAGCTTACACTCCTATTAGGAATTAAATAAAATTTTTAATTGACCTGGAGTCATTTAAGTGTACATTTTAATGTCAATCAAACGTTTGCAAATGGCGAAGACTCTATAAGTATCTGAAAGTATTGACTTCTTATTACCGAAAACTGTATTACTTTACTACATGACTGAAAGAAAAAAAAATGAAGAAGGATATTGCTTATTTAAATATATGTTATCATTTAAAAATTATTACTGAAAGCTCTAATTTTATCCTCCTTTCAGTATGAAATACCGACAATGAATTGATTTCTTTACAATGAAGATTAAAAACAATCGACGACTGCTAGCAATTCATCAGCAAGAAAAGATAAGAAAATCTAAAAATGGATCCACTCTCAGTAAGCCCCATTCCGTAGTTTATATCACTTGCATAACTGTAGAATTGAACTATTTCCTACTCCTGTGACGCTTGCCAACTCAGGTTGCCCTTCAACGTAAGACAAGTGGAGAGTAGGACAGCACGGTTTACAGTGCGAGCGCTCTCCGTCAGGGGTTCGGGGACTTTCCCCAGAGCAAGTGAGTTACGAGTGAACTCGATCGCTGCTCCGAAAGCAAGGTGAGAGCAAATCCAGCAATTATTAAAGTGTAACAGTTTATATATACCATCATGTAGATATTAAAATAAATAGTGGTAGTTTACATTACGTTTTATTTTGCTGCCCATGTAAATGGCGAGCAAAGGCATATACTGCGTTTCAATACAGCTCTGAGGAAGAAAGAATTTTTACAATTTTAAAGTGCATGCATGCATTAGTTTCGACTTCCTATGTACACTTTCGAACGACAAAAATTCCGGTTTGGAAGCTTGATGGCTCAGACTTTCACAAGTTTCGTAGGAAACATATCCGACGGCAATACAAATAAATTGAAACTTTCAGAACAATATCTTTTAAGCGAATAGCAGATTGAAACGAATTTATAAACGCTTTGAAAATGGTCGATTCCAGAAGATCGAAAGTGTACAGGGAAAGGTGAAAACAGTACATAGAGGGCGCAGAGAACTAGTGCCCTCTACGAGAATGGGGATTTTCTTTTTGGAATACAGAATGGGCTATATACATTATTTTCATTTCACCTTTTATCGTAAGCAGTTGTATTAGTCTTCAGATATTTCCATATATGTCATTTTGTATTATTTATGGTGGAACGAATTTATAAACGCTCCGAAAATAGTCGGTGATAGAGGGTGCGTCGCAAGGATCTAGCGCCCTCTATAACAGTGAGAATTTCCCACTTGGAATGTAGAACGGAATATTTTAGAGGTTTTATGATAGTAAATTGCCGTAACCTTTATAAATTACCGGATGTGTCTTTTTTTTAGTTTCTATCGTGAAATGCATCCTTAAGGAATTTTCCCTTAAGGAATTTTTCTCATTAAATTACCTTTTGCGAAAGAATAAATTTCGGACTAATTACAGAATGCCTGTAGGGGGAAAAAGTTTTTTCACGATAGACATCTTTTAGAGTAATGTTTCTTAACCTTTTTGGCACTATGGGCCACTTTAAAAATTTGAAATATGTCACGCACCCCTCTGTGAAAAAACAAATAAATTTACTTAAACCGTGTTATTCAAACTAAAGGGTCATTTGAAAAGAATAGAGTGCAGATTTTGTCGTTATTTTATTATGTCGCCAAACGAAGTGGAAAAATGGGGTCGAAATTTACTATATATGGATTTATTCAATTAATGGGAAAAGAGGATTTGGGAGATTTATACACCTCAATTGATCAGTTGAGGCAATTGAAATGGGTTGTGAATTTTTTCAATTATTTCAGAATGAAAAATTCCTTTGGGGATTTACATGATATCAATAGAAAAATACCAAAATGAGGAATTCCCTTCAGCTTGTAGAAATGCCGGCAATAACTTTTGAAATTTATGGGTTAATTTTTGAAATATATTGGAATTTTAAATTGCGTTGTGTAAAAGAAATGTTTAGCTTACAATTATTTTCGTAACGTTATTATAAAGTTTTGAAGGTAACTTTATTTGCTGATGCAATTCCATAAAAACATACAAACATGAACAGAGCCTTAGATGCAATTTTTACACATAAAAATAAAATAAAATATTAGAATAAAATTAATATTAATTTACATTAATTATATAATTAATATTACCAGGGATGAGGGAATTGAGGGATGGATTTCGACAAAGCAACACGCATATCAGGTTCGACATTCAGTTGATTTCGATGTTTTGTTTTCATTGTGTGGAAAATCCAGCTTCGCAAAGATATACCGTGGCAAACGGAATAATGGCTGCCATAGCTCGTTTTACAAGCAATGGGTAGGCTTTTCTTAAAGAAGACCAAAACCCACCCAGAGCTTTTGAATCGAAATCCATTTTTAACAAGGACTTTGTTTTCAAATCAATTAGCTCATCTTTGGCAATGTTCATGTCATCGATACAGTCAATATGACAAAGAAAAGGATTACGAATCCACAACTCATCTTTTATATTTATTCCATCCAAATTGGAATATTTTTCAAATGAAACTTGAAGTACTTCCAGGTGTTCACAGATTTCATTTTTCAAGTTATTCAATAACAAACTTTTTTGCCGAGATCCATTTTCAAAAAGCACTTCGTCCAACATTTGAGTTTTTATATATCCCATTTTGAATTCTAATTTTCCAAAGTGACATTTTCAATAAAAATGCCTGTAGTTTCTCAGTGGCATCCATAATTGTTGTATCAGGCCCTTGAATTAAAAGACGTATATCGTTCATGTGGTTAAAAATGTCTGTCAGGTAAGCCAATTTACATATAAAATCTTTTTTCTCGAAATATTCGAAGAGTGAGTTATGTTTTTCTTCTAAAGAAAGTACTTCAAGGATCTAGCGCCCTCTATAACAGTGTGAATTTTCTATTTGGAATACCAGCGGGTGACCGAGCTCCGCTCGGAGAAAACAGGTATCGAAGCTAACTCGAAGATTTAAATTTTCAATTTTGATTTATCAAAACAATACATGCCATAAGAAAATTTGTGAAACCATTGGTGAAAAGATAACCGGTTAAAGTGCACCATTGTAAACTATTCTAAACAAAGTTAGAGTTTGGAAAGGGAACTATTCTATACAAAGGTAAAGTAAAGGTAAAGATTGAAGTGTGTTAAAGTTCAATATTTTTAACAAATTTATTTAGAAAAACCAAACATATATGCATACATAAGAAACATATTATAAACCTATAACAGCATAAACATAAAACTTTATTAGTTCGCCATATTGGCTATAGATGGCAGCACGTTACCGCTTGAAAATTTAAGTAGCCCTTATAGCGAACTAATAAAGTTTGAAAATATCCTATCTGTAACTCCGAACTGCTCGACCGTGGCGCTTCAAAACCGGCGCCAAACGATTCCTCGTGGCCAAAACCCCCAGTCCTCCAAGTTTACCGGAGTTTATTAATTTTGGGGCGATTTTCGACTTGGCAACCATTCCTCGTATTATAGTATTAGATAGAACGGAATATTTTAGAGGTTTTATGATAGTCAATTGCCATAATCTTTATAAATTAACGTATGCGTCTTTTTTTAGTTTCTGTTGTGAAATGCATCATCAAAGGAGCCTAGGCTGAACTTGTTTCCCTTAAGGAATTTTTCATACTAAATTACCATTTGCGAAAGAATAAATTTCGGACTAATTGCAGAATGCGTGAAATGTTAAAAAGTTTTTTACCGATAGGCATCTTTTAGAGGATGTATACAAATTATTGGCTTCCACTGAAGTTTTTTTCAAAGAACCAGAGCGCCGGTTAAATAGAAGAAGGTGGCATCTATAATAGGAGTAATAGTTACTATTATTTTTTAACCTTTCAGATACACTTAACTATTCGCAGCCGAATGATGCCTTTCATGTACCATTCATGCCTCATTTTGACGTTAAATAGATTTGATTTTTTTTAAAGTACTTAAACAAATGGTAAGAAGATGTAGATTAATTTATTGATTCAGTTCAATTTAAAAAAAACTTTTGTAAATATTTATTTCCATAGCAATAAGCCAGTCTTTGAGTTATCTGAATAATTTTGCATCTCATTACTTTTCATAATCCAAAGGGTTAAAAGAACTTCTGGAATATTGATGCAGAAGCAGTAGTGTCTCGTGGAATGTCACAGCAATATCGTGTCATTGTAAATATATCTCTGCATTTGAATCCTATTTGCATCAATTACATCACACAAAGTATAACACGTTGTATAAGATATAGCAGTCGAATCATCCGAATGTGGCATGCTTTCTGATTTTTTACATTTTATTTAATGTCTATTCCCATAATATCAGATGACGCTAATTGGTTATATTTGGCCAACAGCTCCTTTCCAGAGATTGTATCATTTTGTGGATATTTAAATTCATAACATTTAACAAACTGAGGATTGTCTTCCTACTGAATAATGCTATTGCCTGACGATCAAGTTTGATCTGCATTCACATCAAGAATAGAGATGATGAATAGTTTCACTCCTTGCGTATTTTACCCATGTTTTCGATCGCTCATAGAAATAGAAAGTTTACGCACGTTGCGTATTTTAGTGGAGCTGTTTACGATCGCTCTTAAAAATCTAAAATTTACACACATAGATTAAAATTTCCGTCGTCATCCTAAGAGTCGGCACAATTTTATGAACAAACAAATTTACTTAAACCGTGTTATTTAAACTATGTACTGCTTAAGGATAATTTGAAAAGAATAGAGTGCAGATTTTATCCTTAATTTTAAAATGAGGTGGAAATTTGACTTATTTGGATTTATTCAATCAATGGGAATTTTTACACGTTAATTGAAGAGTTCAGGCAAAAGAAATGGGTTGTGAAATTTTCAGAATGAAAAGTTAATTTGGGGATTTACATATCAACAGAAAAATACCAAAATGAGGTATTCCATTCAGCCTTTAGAAATGCTGGAAATAACTTTTGTAATTTATAACAGCTAATTTTTGAAATATATTGGAATTTTAAATTGCATTGTATAAAAGAAATGTTTTACTTACAATTATTTTCGTATCGTTATTATAAAGTTTTGAAGGTAACTTTATTTACTGATGCAATTCCATAAAAACATACAAACATGAACAGAGCCTTAGATGCGATTTTTACACATAAAAATAAAATAAAATATTAGTATAAAATTAATGTTAATATACATTAATTATATAATTAATATTACCATTCAGTTGTGCTAATGGACAACTGAAAGTAATACAATTTTATTTTATAATAAACACCCGTTTACTTTGTGCTTGCCAGGCACAGAAAATTCCAAAGTTTCATAGTTTTTTGTTGACGATATGGCATTTGGCAGTGTAAATTTGGGCTGCACAAAAATTTGCTAATGTGCTGGAACACATTTGACTGTCGAAAATAAAACATTTAATTATCGATTTGTCAAGAAAAAAGATATATAGAATGTGCTTTTGATGTTCTCAGCAATAAATGAAAATTTCTTTTAATGTTCTAGCATAATTGACTCATGATATTATTAAAGGCAGTATTTCATAATTATCTTAGAAATAGAGATGGATACATGATTGGGATACAATGTCAATTATAGATTTGAAAGATATTCAAGGAGAGAATATTACAAGAGGACATTTCAAAGCAAGGTTTTTAAAAAAAGTTTAGTTCAATTATTTTAACGTCCCGTTGTAAAGCAACATTAGGGTTATTCTGTGCAGATATTTTATTTCAAATGCAATCATGGTTTCATTGCATGCATCTACAATATACAAATAATCTTAATGTCCTATTAGGGTCAGATAACTGTAAAATATGGCGTTTTCTTATTTGAAACAAGTATTGCTATAAAAAAAACAAAGTTTTCTTCGTATTATTATTATTTACTTGTAAAATATTTTTGATTCATTAGAAATAAGTTTAAAGCATAATAAAACTTTTTTGAAAAATGTAATATTGTTACTGATTTTCCAATAATGTTTATATTTTGACAAAAGGAAAAAAAAAGTTTTTTTTTTTTAAATATTAGTCAGGTCAGAAATTTTAAAAAAATTTGATAATTAATTCCTGAAAAAATTGTGCAATGTAAATAAAATTCTCTGTAAATAGAGAGTATGACTACTGTCTTTTCCAGACTCTCAAAATTAGATATTTTAAGATTCCTTTTTCAATTCCTACAACTAGTTCACACTCTTCCAATATATACATATTTATATATCTTGTTCAGATTTTCAATCGTTAATAAAATACTTCTCATTCATTCACTCAATTTCAGATACATTTTTTAAAACTTGTAGTGGCTGACACTTGATGTTAATACACAGTATTTACCAGGGATTCAGCATTGTTGATTTTTATCTGTCAAATATTTTACAGCCGGAAATTTAAAAAAGCATTTAAAGCTCAAAATTATGCAATAAACGAGTCATAAAAATTTAGTATTAGAAGCCAAATGTTGATATAATTTTTCTAGAAACTACGGGTAAAAAATAAGTATGTATTTTTTATGATTACTATTGGATTAGATAAATACTGATATAAAAATGACAAAATAAATTTTTTACTAATTAAATGCAGTGCAACACAGATGATTTTCGCCCTCAATAATCGTGGTATAGCTCTAATTATTGCAAATTCATACATGCTTTTCTTTTGTAGATATGCTATGATTAAGGAGATAATGATTGGCTGTATTATCTATATATAAAACAAAAGAATTGTCAAGTGCTTTTGTACTCGTGTTCTTATTTTTCTAAAGAAACAGCTAAATATTATTTATAAATAAAAATAAATGAAACATAAATGTGAAAATTGTCTTGCATGCATTTCATAGCTTTGGCCATACTATTATAAGAAGTAATTATAATTTATCGTCGTACTTTAAAAAATCCTGTCATAAGAGTTTACTCTATTAATAAATTGTACGAAGCGTTTTGTCTGTTTTTGTAAGGCATAAAAAACTACGTAAAATAAATTGCATATTTGTTTATGTCATTTCTATTATAACGTTTGGTATCCTTTAGCAAAACAAAAGATTTCGACATTTGAATAAAATCATATGTCTATAATGACATTTCAAGTACATAATTTCTATTAAATTTTTTCTTTCGAGTTTTGATATTACATTAATATAAACAAATTAAGAAATTCTTGATAAGTAAAATATTGGATTACAGCAATCGATTACTATTGACGTAAAAAAGCCAGTGCGTACATTTATTTACTGATAGAGTACATGTATATCAAAATTAGATTAAATGAACGAGCATATTTGTTCTAAATAGAATATATCCAAACAAAAACATCACTGAAGTATCAGATTAGTAGATTTCAGGCATAATGATATAATATTCAATAAAATTTATTACATGAAAAGTAAATAAAATTGAAATTAGAATAGGATGTTTCAGAATTAGATGATTTATAACTTACGAGGAAAATAAATTTTACTGTAAAGTCAGCTTCTCCCAACTTTATTATATAACTATGATTGTCCATGGATTCAAAGTCGTAAGCAACAACAATTACAATTAATAAATAAAACAATTTTTTTAATATATTTGTCAATTATTTGTACGAACGACTAGAAGATACATGAATTTATCAGTATCTAATCTTTATATGTTGAACATTCGATTATTGCATAAAATTGAGTTACATATATGTAAATCCACGTTTTAACCATTTGTGAAACCATTTTAAATGTGTTAAAAGAGAGCTCTCACAATCTTTTTGAAAATAACCAGAAAAATGTTCTCCGGAATCACTTCAGACGTTTTTTTCGTTAATGGATACAATACTCTCTCTTTGCTGGTCATGATAGCTTTTCTGGCTCCTTTCCAAGAATGAGGCCCTCGAAGCCTGTACTGATAGGGCACACTAGGTCCGAAAAACAACTTGAAAAATAATTTTGGATCCATTAGAAGCATCTTCACGAAGTTAGGCTTCGCTCCAAACTGAGAAGCTATATCATCACAGTATTGTATAAAATCTACTTGTATCGACCGTTTGTCATTTGGTGTGTATCTCGATAGATTATATCTATACTTTTTCAGGATATCGTTAAGCATCACTTCTTCAGAAGGAAGCCTGCAGTTTCCCGCCAAGACCTGAGTAGCCCACCGAATCTGAAGCTCGCCAACAGGAAAACCTGGTCCAAAGGGTAGAACAAAACCGATGAA
>JAPMOQ010065142.1:20177-33570 GCA_026543055.1 Argiope trifasciata | reverse complement strand
CACACGGTGGCGATCTTAAACGCCGCGCGCTCCCTTCGCACGCTGGAGCACAGCAGGAGGGCGGAGGAGCTCTACAAGAGGTGGGTGATCACTTTTTTTGCGGAATAAGACCGAACATCGATACTTTCGGACACATAAATTGTTTTAACCGCGAACACAAAGGCCAGAAACCAAATTTATTTTCGTTTTAAATAGAGAGGATAAGATCAAAATATTCTAAATGAAAGGGAATTTCAATATTTTCTGGGTTTGGAAAAAAACTGTATTTGAAGTGTTGCACGGTGTGCCCCCTAGTTTATTTCCTATATGGCAACCCAACGGAACTTTCTTCCAGCAATTCTCATTCTGTTTTGTTTACTACTTTTTACAATAGTTGAGTTGCTCATGAACTACAACAGTTTTATAATAAATTTAATAGTTAAACTATCGATTTCAGGTGATTTAAATTTTGTTTATTATTTTAATTTAAAATTTATTATACAAAGAAATTTTAGAATAAAATTAATATTAATTAAAATAACATTTATTTCATTTTTAGTGTTAATATTTGCATATTTTTTTTTTTCGTTTTCCCATTTTTAATTAACACTATGCGAATTCGCAAATCATCTGCGTTTTTCGTATTAAAAGAATTCTGCCATGGAATTATTCGAAGTTCTCGTAATTAATTTGGTGCTTCAATGTTTGGTTCCCTCGAAATATTATTATGTCTGTAATCGTTCAGTAGTGGATGTTGGTAGTTGGGAAGGTAGGCACTACTTCGAACCTGCTGAATGGATGAAGGGTGATTGGAATATTTTTTTTATGAGTTGATGAGGCTTGGAAAGAACGTTTTGTGTGTTATGAAGTGTTGAGTGTTTATGAAAAGATTAAATAAAACAATTAAGTTCATTAAATATTAAAAATTATGTATAATATTCGTTCCTATAACACCCTTCATTCTTACTTGTAATATTATTATGCACAATTCCTTTATTCACACCGTCTATCTGTTCAATTTTGCTAGCGAAGCTACTGCATTCCCGTTCCGTAGGAAAGCGAAGCCCTAGGATGTTTTTTTAAGTTAAAAAATACTGCAAGGCACCGGGCAGTATTAAGCAAAATTTATAATTAGTTAAACGTTCTAAATAAAAAGGCGGGAAATGGCAACCTTAACTGTTGCGTGGAACAGTTTGTTTATTTTGTCCGCCATCTTTGTTGAAGACTTGGCATCCTTGGCGCAACAAGGGGCACACTATTCTACGCTTTTACCAAAACTGTTTAAATCGTCGCCTTCTTCTATAATTCCTTTCCTACTTTTTATTTAGGAATTGGCATCACTTCTGTCATACCACTGGGGGCACTTATTCAAAGTGGATCATCCTCTGTTCTATCTATGAGATGTATGAATGTTCCGCCCTGTAAAAAGGTATTGCGCAGGCGAGTGTATGTGTTCAATTCCGCCGAAGATTCCCAGTGTGTAATGGTATAAAGATGTCGTGATCCACAAAGTTCTTCATGTGGAGAGTCATACCAATGGGGGTACTGGTTCAGAGGAGATCGTTCTCTGATCAATATCTAAATGACGATCTGTGCTTGAATGAATGAAAAGGCATGAAGTGAGTGACAAGGTCGTAGATTTCTGCCCAGATGGCTCCACTGAAAAAATCAAGAGACGCACCCTATAGGCCGAAATCGCTGTCCACGTCACAGCGGGCTTGTCCAATGGCAAGTGCCATAAGAAACAACTTAAAACATCAATGGTGTAACACTGCCCTCAAAGTCTTAAGGTTCGTTCACTTGAGGCTAACTATTGCCCGCAATAGAAGAACTACTTTCGGAAAATCACGTGACCACAACGGGACAGGGACAAGTAATTGTACCATTCCGGACAGACGATGTCTCAAGTGTTTACACGAGGGCATTGCCGGGACAAAGCAGAGAGGCAACTATTGCCGGTAGTAAAAGGTCACGCCTACTTCAGGAAAATCACGTGAGTGACCACAATGGGACAATGGCAAATGACTGTCCCGTTCGAGACAAACGTTTGCTCCAGTGTTTACACGAGGACAATGCCGGGACAACAGCAAAGAGGAAAGGATTGGGGACAATAATAAGTCTCTCTTTCTCCCACTTTTCGAATAATTTTCCATCATCGTATAGGATCATCCAGGAGTTCGATTGGAATCTCTCACTCCATATTGAAGAATTTCTTAGAAATTTATTTTTTAAATATGCTTTAAAATATCAATGCATAGGAGTAAAAATATATTTCCATATATTTGTTATTATAAGCTTATGATAATAATATCAAAAATCAACTAACAGCCTTAACTGGCTACATGCGCCAGCAGTGAAATAATTTCTTAGAAACTGTTTATAGTTTTTAGATGTATTATCATTAATAAACACTATAAATGCAAGAACAGTTATTTGAAAATGTAAAATATTTTGAAAAACCGGAAAATTTGTAGTAAATTTTAATGAAATTTAACCAAAGTTGGTGAACACTCTACACAAAATTTTAATGCAACAATCCTATTTTTCTTTGCACTCAAGTTATAAAATACAATGAAGAATGAAATGAGCCAAGATTTAAGAAAAATCTTCAGATGCAAAGAAGTTATGAGTAAAAATATACATATATATGGGTTTTGTAATGTCTTGATCTCGAGAGATCAAATAATACTCAGAATTTTTAGATACTTCTTTATTTTACAACCCTCTATATGCACAAAGAACAACTCGTTCTTATCTTGATTAAATAGTTGCTATTTACATAGCAAAAGTCCAAGTGGAAGGGTTTTACTTGAAGATCAGCTCTACATTCAATAGCAAACACAACACCACTGGGAATTCTCTGGTTGGTCAGTCAGTCATCATTTCAGGCGGCGCTCCAAATCCACCGGACTCGTGGGCGTTCTCCAGCTGTCTCCCAGAAACTCTTCTTTTCTTTCTCCCCAATAAAATTCTCCGTATTTTATCTCACCGAAAGTCTCCGCCTCCTCTTTTTCAGTGGCTACTGATCCTCTCTTCCGGCCAATCATGTCCAGCCAAGGGCCATTTCCAAGGGCGTCAGTCTGTCGTCGGAAGGTAATGAAGGAACGCCGAAAAGTCTGGAACAGGGGGTCCGCTTACAATAGGGAAATTCGGCATCCGGATGTTTGGATGTTCCATCGTTTCTGAAAGCGCTATCACTATCTTCTGGGCTAGGAATTTCCACGTATGTTCTTTTAGCTACAGATGCCTCAAGTCCCAAAAGGAGACCATCTGCAACATCTGGTTATCTCAAGGTTTCTAACAAACACAAAGGCAACACTTCTGGTGTAGATATTTTATCACCAAAGGGGGAAGGGGAATGTTACAGTTTTTTCCAGTAATTCACAACCTTAGTTTCAATTTCAACTTAAGTTTAGTTTAGTTTAGTTATATCAACATCCCGTTTTGAAGCAACACTAGACTTCAAGGTGTCGGTTGAAATCTCTCTCAAAATATTGAAGAATTTTTCAGAAATTTGTTTTCTAAATATGCTTTAAAAAATCAAAGTATAGAAATTAAAATATATTTCTAGATATTTGTTAATATAGATTTGTGATTCCAATATCAATATACCACTGTCTTTACTGGCTACATACGACAACAGCGTATGCAGGTTTAGTATAAGTCCTTGAGAAAAATGAGCATATCTCTAATATTCTAGGATTTGGGTGAAAATGGTCAACAACAGGCAACTAGTTTCTTTCTAAACTATAAAAAAGAGACTTAGTATGTAAAAGGGATTGATAAAAGGCTTAATATTAGCACAAAGAAAATATAAAAGTTACAAATGCATTAGAAACATCCCTTCAATACATAACGGTACCACAAAACAAACATTAAGCTAAAGTTTAAAATGAAATAAGTTTCTCTCACTGCATTCCCACACGAGCATCACCCTACATTCCCACACGAACATCAACCAACATTCGCACATGATTCCCACATGAGCAAGAATCCACTGGAAGATGCATGATTTTTAACGCGGCAAATGAGGCTGTTGATGTTTTAGGATTAATTGGATGTTTCGGCTGCTTTAAATTAAATTGTAACATTCCCCGTCCCCCTTAAGTGATAAAACACTTAAACCAGCTGTGTTGCCTTTGTGTTAGCTCGACACCTTTTGATAACCAAATGTTGCAGATGTTCTCCTTTCGGGACCTGAGGCATCTATAGCTGAAAGAACACACGTGGAAATTCCTCGCCCAGAAGACAGTGATCGGGCTTTCAGAGACAATGCAACATTCAGACATCTGGATGCCGAATTTCCCTATTGTAAGCGGACCCCATGTTCCAGACTTTTCGACGCACCTTCATGACCTTCTGACGGCAGACTAACGCCCTTGGAAATGGCAATTTGCTGGACATAATGGGCCGTAAGAGAGGCACGGTAGCCACTGTAAAAGAGGAGGCAGAGACTTTTACTGAGATAAAATATGCAGAGTTTTTTTTTCTGGAAATGAGAGAAGAGCTCTGCGAGACAGCTGGAGTACGGCCACGAGTCCGAGAGATTTGGAGCGCCACCTGAAATGATGACTGACTGACCAACCTGTGAATTCCCAGTGGTGTTGTGTTTACTATTTAATGGAGAGCTGATCTTCAAGTAAAACCCTTTAACTTCGACTGTTGTGATGTAAATAGCAACTATTTAATCCAGATAAGAACGAGTTGTTCTTCGTACATATATAGGGCTGTAAATTAAAAAAATGTCCACAAAATTCTGAGTATTCTTTGATCTATCGAGATCATGACATTACAATATGCACATAATAATATACACGATTCATTAGTCTAAAAACGATCATAAAAATGACTTAGTATAAAAAATGGGTCGATAACAAGCATAACATATGCACAAATAAAAGCTATAAATGCATTAGGAATTGTCTTGATGGTACCATAAAATAAATTTTAAGATAAAGTTAAAACTGAAATAAGTATATCTTCATACTTTTTAGTCAATCGGATTTTTCATATAGTTTCCTCCAAATATTTTAACACCAGTGGCCTTGTATTACCAAAAACCGCCACTTCATTTATCCCATTCAAGGTTCCCAGACAAGAAAAAAATCAAAACACAGTTGAACTGCAACCCTGGTTGATTTGCATAGACACGCACTTCTCTGTATGTCTGGACGTTCATCCATCATGTTTTCCGGAGTCTTGATTCGAGCTCTGAGTTGATTTTCTAATGATTCAGCTTCTCCTCGATCTGACCATTGAAGTTTCTTTTTCACTCGCTCCATCATTGCCATTTCCAGACTAGTCTCCTCAATGTCTAGGTTTCATGGCAGTGTCCTTGCGTACAGATGGACATGTGGAGAACCCTCCTTAAAAATTTTATTGAAACACTACCCTTTATTTGATCGGACCAGATCGTGATGTTACAATATTAAGCGAGCGAAAATTCTGCACCCTTCGTAATTATCTTCAAGAGAACTCGGAAGCAGCGAACAGTTGAACTTCCGAATCCTGCAAAATCTGCTAATTACATTAGTTATTTGAGAAATATTTTAGAAATCTTTAATAACGCTTTTAGAAAAATTTTCGTTATGCATCGTTATCATTAAATTAAAATTTCAACAGCAAAATGACAACAAAGTACTATATATATTTTTAAATGTATATTAACATTTCTGTACCCATATATTTTACTTTTGATCTTTCAATCTATTCATGTATTTACATCGGTTATATTTGAGCTTTGAGAAAATAATTGTTTATCAGATCGAGTAAAAACCAAGTATTACGAGCAGCTTCCAAGTGACTGAAAAATGATAATTTTGATTAATTAAAAATGAAGTGAAATTTTGGCATTTTAAGTGATAATTTCCAAAAATATTACTGCACAAAAAGTTTTTTCAATATTTTTAAATTCAAAGAAAAACCTTATTAATAATGTCACTCTTTTGCTGCACATTTTTTTTTCTTCAAATTTTTAATCTATATTAAAAAATATTGTAAACGTATTTTAATATATATTTAAATACGTTTGTTGAAATGAAACCCCAATTCTCTTTCATTGTTGCGACCAATATTTCTTTTGGATTTTTTTTATGGTGAAATTATGAAAAACCGGTTTATTGTTACGTAATGTGTAGATTTCGATATAAAAATATAATTTGAAATACTTTTTTAAACAGGTTTTAAAAAGTATATTCAAATTATATTTTTATAACAGGTAAACAGGTTTATTCAGGTTTCGTAAATATGCAACAGTGAAATTTTTATAAAGTGCATCCATTTTTAAATCCTGTGACTCTTTAATGTAATAAATTATTGGATGTATAAAAATCAATACTAGTGAAATTAATTATATTAGATGAGAATATAATCTGTAATGCTCATAAAAAATGCTGAATGAGAAAGTTTTTGTATTAATTAAACTTTAAATACTTTCGTTTTCCCAAGTTTCCATTTTTGTGAGATTATTGAAAATTAGAAAGATGCCTTGGACAGAATGTGGAACAGTATAAGTTTTTTTTAAAAAACTAGTAGTAAATGTTGCATATCAATAGAATTTGAAGTTAAATATACTCTTGTGAGTAAGTGATCCAAAGCAAGCTGATTTTAGCAACCATAAATCTGGATTATAAAAATTAACTAAAACTAAGTTGATCACTTCTTTCATAAAAACCTTTTCTTATATGACATAGATATAAGATTTTTTAATGTGCATTGGCATTCATGTAACAATACATTTTACAACTATTTTTCTTACAATTCATGGTTATATATGAATAATCATAATTTCTATTTTGAACGAAGCAACATTCCTACCCATTTATTTAATTGAATCTCATTAAACAATTTTCTTTTTAAATTTTAATTACTTACAAATTTAAAAAAAAGCTGATGAGTCTTCAGAAATGCGGAAAAGTTTTGTCTTATTCCGGATATCAAAGATAGAAAAGTTTGCGGTTACTTTATTCTTTTCTTTGTTAAATATATGTGACCATATTATATATATTATTACAAAGCTAAGATGAATTTTCAATTTGAAACATTCCAGAACCAGGAGACATTTAATCTAATATATGCAATTTCATTAATTATTTTTTCTTCCAATTTAAGCTTATTATCATATTTAGTTGGTTATATTCCACAGTTAGGATAAATGCTGTTATTTACTTTTCTAAAATTATTTTCAAAATATTCATTTTTTCTTTTTAATTTGGTACAAATGACCCATTTAATTAAAATTTAGGACATTTTCTTTTTCTGAGAAAATCAGGGAGAAATTAGTATCTCAGCTACATAGAAATACCAGGTCATATCAAATATGAGCATGAGTTGAAAAATTCACTTTCATTCGTTTCCTTCATCCTTTAAGCCTTTTTAATATTTTTAAATAATTAATTTTAAAATATTAAATTAAAAAAATTTGGGACATTTTATTTAAATTCGCTGTTAGTACTAAATCTATTCAGAGAAAGGATTGAGCTCATTGTTGAGGGATGAGTTTGAGGTCTTACATTTACATAGGCACATAGATCTTCCCCAATTCCCTTGGATTAAAAAATTAGCAATCGCATTTATTGCTAAAAATGAAGTCTTGTTAAACGAAATACTAAAAATATTAAATTACTCCTTCTAAATTACCGGATTATCTAATCTTAATTAACAGAATTATGAAGAGCTGTTAAATGTCCCAAAATCGAAGTACTTCAATAATTTATCAGTTATGTGTTCTATGTTCTTAGAGTACTTCTTATATTCATGCCGCTCTCAGTACGATTTTCCGTGCAACTCTAAAAAGTATATTTTAAAAACAAGTTTGGGTGGTTCAAAAAACCCCTCTCGTGATGTACAAAGATAGTGTCGGTTTTCAGAAGACCTCTTCAAAGAGTAAGGGAAAGTTTTATTGGGGACAGTTCGGTGAGTCGGTTGACCTTCTGAATGTCACACTCCCACATAGCAATATCTCTTGGGGACTAGGAATTCTTTTCTTGATGGGTGTTATTCCGCTTGTCAATCAAACCTTCCATCGTTACTTTGATCCCGCCTAATCTCCCCCATCGATAGGTGGCGCTTTCGTCGATATCAGGTTTTGTTCTCTATATATGGCACTCTTAAGTGAAGAGCAAACACGGTCACGGTGGAGAAAGGTCCCTTGGAAAAGGATGGGAGGGACTGTCCACAAAGTACGCTCAGGAGGACTGTAGTTGGATTTCAATGTAAATAGATTGAATTGGAGGTGACTTACAGGCCTCCTGCCGTAGACGCGCTCTATGCACGGTTCTTCATTACTGAAGCAGAGGCCCTCCCCCCAAAAAAGTGTTTGCTCCTGGCCCTTATTAGGCTAAGAGGGCCGCTGGTAACGCAAAGTGTATTTTTGTATACTGATTTACCGTCAAAAGTAACCCTAAAAGAAGGGGCCACTGGGCTTAAAAACGGGATGTTCTATTACATTTTGATGGTGAAGGAATGGGCTGTGTTTCATTTGGGCGCCAAAAGAACTGGTTAGAAGTATCATTTCGCCTTGCATTTTCAACTAAACCACATCAGGATTTTTGTGTAAAATAATTTCACTTATATATTCAGTTAGTAACTGATGTCAGATAAATAAATCTTGAGTCATGTTTTAATTGATTAAAATTCTTTGGAAACATCTATTCTTCAATCATGTGTGTACATTACATTGCATGTAACATAACTGTAAGAAGTGCTACGGAGGACTGGATAACCAATTTTGAGGTGTATGAGTTATAACAAAGGTTCCGATAAATACTTCGTTTTAAAAAAATATGAAATTCAGTTTTAAAAAAATATGAAAGGAATAAATTGATCTTTAATGTTGCCTATTTATTGCCAGCATCGATTTGTTTATATCTAATTTTTTTTTGCTGAATTTGGTGTTTTTACTTTTTATTTATATCAAAATGTGGTGTTTTTACTGTTTTATTTAATTTATTATAAATTCAACAGTTCTAAATTAATCAAATTTTTCAATATATATATATATATATATATGTGTGTGTGTGTGTGTGTGTGTGTATACATACATATATATAAGTACAGTGGGTAAAAAAAGTCTCTGTACGCAGATACGAATGTAAATCAAAGTTTAATTTAATTCACACAAAATTCATAATGATAAAAATAAAAACTTAAAAATGAATTAAAACTAATATGATTTAATATTTATTGATATTAAAAGGATGATAATACTGACAAAATTAAATAATAAATCTTAAAAACTCAAAAATGCCATAAACATGGAACAAAAAGTTTTCGTACGGTACCCAGGCACACGAAAAAAGTTTACAAAAATGCAAAATACATTTAATGATCAGTGGGCCCTCCTTTGGCCTTTATCACCTCTCTTAGAAGTGGCATTACCCCAATAAGTTTTTTTGATGTTTCTGGAGAAATATAACACCAAATGTTACTAATGGCACTTTTGAGTTCAATTTTGTTTTTTAGGTTATATTTTTTAAGTTGGCCAATTTCTTTCCACAAATGTTCGATGAGGTTTAAATCAGGTGACTGGCTAAGGCTATGAAGTTCTTGTTTAACAAGGCAAACACATCACTCTTGGCAAATCTTAGAGGCGTGTTTAGGATCGTTGTCCTGCTGAAAAGTAAATCCAGTTCCAAGAGATAGTTTCTCTGCACTGGATAACACATTTTGTTTAAGAATATCCAGATATCCATATTTCCCAAGATGAACAGCAAATTTTCTACTCCAGAAGCACTCACCCCCCCCACACACACCATAATACCACCACCACTGTGCTTCATAGTTCCGCCTAAATTCTTAGTTAGCATTTGTTCATTTGGTTTTCACCACACCATAACTCTGCCATCTGACCCATGAATGTTAAATTTTGACTCATCGCTAAAAAGAATGGATTCCTAAAAAGATAAGGGCTTGCTTACACGCTTCTCTGCAAACTCTAGGCCCTTTTTCCTGTTGCACAAACTTATATAGGGTTTCTCCCCGGCCACACGTCCATGATAACCACTTTTTTTAATGACATTTCTCAAGGTTTGAAGTGAGACTTTAATGTTGTTACTAACCATTAAATCAGCTGCCAACTGCGGTGCACTAATTCGTTGATTTTCTTGAACTTGGCGTATGATGTTTCTTTTATGCATGCGATTTAATTCTGACGGATTCCTGGATCGATCTCTGTCCTCAAGCGAATGAAGTTTACGATATTTTTTCAATGATACACTGCGCAGCAGACTTCCAGTTTTTAGTCATTCCACTAAACCTTTTCAATAATAATCCATCTTTTCGCAACTTAATCACTAATTCCCGAATAGCTCTGTTTTGAGACGATTAAGAACAAACTTGAACTCAACAACTGTCGATATGTTGTTTTCTTATCAGTGATTAACTTTCTAACGTGCCAGGTTTACTGCGAGCCTGTTTTAAACACGTCAGAAAGAATTTGCATAACGCGTATGGAAACTTTTTTTGAACTGTAATTTTAAATTTACCTTAGGTATTGCAAATAATATGCTTTTCTCGTTTTCTAAAAATGAAAATTTATAAAACTCTCTTTCCATAGACTTATTCTAAACACATAAAGACAGTTTTTAAAGAAAAAATGCAATACTTTACAAATTATGCTCATTTATTCTTAAATGTAGTGACCGTACGGAAACTTTTTTTACCTACTGCATATATGTGTGTGTCTGTGTGTCCGTGTTAACACTTCAAGGGATTGTCCTCCTATGCCTGGACGCTCATAAGTTGGTCTCTGAGAAGTGCCCTTCTCTTTGCAGGGCTCTGTCCATCGAAGAAGACCCGCAGGTGATGGACAACCTGGGCATGCTCTACCTGGTGTCCGGCAGGCACCACGAAGGCCGGACTCTCTTCCAGCGACTTCTCAGGAAGTACCCAGACAGGAACGACACCAAACTGCACTACGTAAGCATCCAATCAACGTCGTTTTTCTATTTCCATACATTTCTTTAAGGTGTTAGTACACACTAGAAATTTTTTTAAAAAAAATTGTTAACATTAAAAATGAAATATTTTAGCAGTAGGTTATTGATATATGTTTAAACATATATTAATGACCCACTGCGTATAGGCCTACTAGCAACATAATGACCTACTACATTCATTTAAGGCGTTAGTACACACTAGAAGATTTTTAAAAAAAATTTTTGACATTAAAAATTTAATTTGTTCGCAGCAGGTTAGTAATATATGTTTATATCAATGACCCCAGCATACAGGTTCATTACAAACTTATTTGAACTACTACATTTCTTTAAGGTGTTCGTATTCAATGGACATTTTTTTTTAAAAAAATTTCTGATAATTCAGATTAATATAATAACCAGAATAATTCAGACTCAATTATTCCAAATCTCCTTATAGGTCTCGCATGATAATAATAATAACAACAAAAAATCGACTCCTCGAAAATTTCTAACGGAAACAGGTCTCACATGATAATAATAATAAGAATAATCTGCTCCTTGAAAATTTAATTATAACTATAATACCATCTGGCATGTATGCAAAAAGTACCTTGATTTCAGATATCAGAAAATAACTAATACTTGCTGGTTGCTGGCTGAAGTTAAATTCAGTTTAGGAAAAGGAAGGGATCAAGCAATTGTTGACAATTTTCGAATAAATTTCTTTAATTTTCTCCGATCTGAAATTTCCTGCCTATTCCTGGTTTTCCTTGTTTCTCGATCGGCTGGTTCGTCTGCATCTTCATGTTCCAAACATATTATATTGTCATCCAGAAACACACTATGGGCTCAGTTTCATCATGTGAATGAAAAGCAATTAAAAAAAATTGCATCTTTGAAAAAAGTTGCAAATTAAATAAAAGCATATACTATGAAATCTACATTTTGATGAGAAATATAATACTCTTAGAGCAAATGGTGCATTTAAAATTCATCTTTAATGAAATTTACTCGATTACATCTTAACATGAACTTTTTTGGGGGTTATAAACATCATTTAGATGATTGATAGAAAAGAATGAAATTTTTAATACAAATGTTGCAGCGTACTTGACTAAATTTTGCTACGTGATTTTCATCTCCGAGTTTGAAATCAGTGTCTTATTTTGAACAGACCAACGATGCTCTGAGTGCGCATAAGTTTGCGCGTGTTCAAACAGGCCAAAGATCTAAAAAACTAAATTCAGTCCATTCCTGCCTTCCTATTTGCAGACTCGTTTCAAAGCTGAATCCAATCCCTTTTGGTTCTCGCCAGAGTTTTTGCGCATGTGCCAATTTCGGACTATCCAATGATGCACTGAGTACGCATGTGCCTATTTCGAATTGACCAATGAAAATGTGTGCATGTGTGAGTCTATTATGAACAGACCAATGAAGTACTGACTGGCCGATGAAGCCCTGTGCTTGTGCGAGTCTATTTCGGCCTGAATAATGATGCACTGTTTGTGCAAGACACTAGTTTGGACTGAACAATGATACAAAGAGTGTGCATGAGCCTATTTCGGCCTGACCAATGAAGCATTGTGCATGCATGAGTCTGCGCATCTTCAGACAGGATAAAGATCTGAAAAACTAAGTTCAGTTCATTCCTGCCATCCTATTTGCAGACTCGTTTCAAAGCTGAATCCAGTCCCTGATTATCCAGTTCGGTTCACTCGAGATGATTTGAGCGATGCGGCGAATTGAAAGGAAAAACCTGTTTTGTGCGTGATGAAATCGAGGAGAGAAAGTGATCGAAAGTATAATCGAGGCCAGGGCCGACCATCTGTGGGGATGCTTTGTACTCGGGACCAACGAATAAGTGGAACCCCCACCTTGATCATGAATTAAAACAGTGTTCTGAACAATGATAATGAGACGCATGCTAAAAGTCTACAGGCTTGTTTCCATTTGGATGGCTGAGCATCGACTGACGCCTTTATGAGGTAGAAATCGCGATGGTATCTATAAAAAATGCTGGATAAGTTTGTTAATGAATAAAGAAAACTACGTCACACACGTTAAGACAGAGCAGCCTGCCCGGTGTCGAGAAATTGAGGCTGAGACTGGGTTCAAACGGACTTGCAAATCATCAACTGTCTGCTCTTGTCTATATCTGATGTAATATTTTTTTTTCAATCCTTTACATTACCAGAGACTAAATATAATAAATGCTGAACCGTCTTTCATCAAATTAGAGCTAAATAAAGGATTTTCTTCCGTCTAGAATATGTCTATAATGCTTAAACGCTCTTGCTATACTAAGCATCAGAAAAGAAATTGGAAATATTAGCCTTTTCCTGGAGTCATTCATAGCAAACACAAAATCACGCGTCATTAAAGTAATAATCAAACGTTCCTGTTTATTATTTATTTACTTCGGGACCGCGGTATCCTGGTGGCAAGGTTTCGACTTCCGAACGGGAGGGTTTAAGGTTCAACACTCGATTCCACCG
>JAPMOQ010065142.1:0-10177 GCA_026543055.1 Argiope trifasciata | reverse complement strand
CATCTTACCTTATATTTAAAAATCTAATATTTTCCTTTAGATGAAAACTTTATCTTTACACACGAAAATATAAACGGAAGATTTTGACTATAAAATGTACATGCTTATCCAAAATCTGTATTCTTTTTGCAAAATAAAAATACGCAACTTAAAAAATGATAAATCAATAAAATCAATCATTTTTATTTGGATTTTAAGATAATTTACATTAGAGATAACATATTTTCTGTATTAATATTTTTAAACACACTGAATTGCATGTTTTTTTCTCTCAAATATACTTGTGTTAAATTTAGTATATCTACGCACAATGGTCTATGTTTTAAATAGACTGATAAACGCATTGTATCCATTCACTTTTATTCTTGGAAGAACATCTTATTTTATGAATTAAAATTTTTAGATTAAAGTCTGAATATTCTTCACTTTAATTTTTGAATAATTTTAAACTAAAAATTCGGAGATATCTGTCAAATTTAAAACATATGCTTCCGTGTTAAAAATCAATTTTTTCCATTCCCTCCCCCCTTTGTATATCCTTGATCTGCTAGTTCATTATTTTTTCCTAAAACATTCTTTATTTTATTTTATGAATTAGAATTAAAATTCGGGATATTTTAGTAGAACCTTACAACTGAAAATGGAATAATAATATGTAAGAAAGCATTTTTTTTTCTATTTTTTAAACTTATCCCGCATTTACTATTTATTTGATTTTTTTACTGTTGCAATATATTAAATATCATTTTAAAACATTCTCAGTGTGATTTGTTTTGTCTTTTTTGACATTGTTACAAATTGAGGTAATTTTGAAACGCTGTATTTTTTTTTCATTGACGTTGTAAATTTTGAAAGTAGAATGCATAAAAAGCTTATAAAGAACACTTATGATAAATATTAATGGCAAAATGCATGTGCAGGTAAGTTAACACAATATTCTAGCTCAGTGATGGGGAAACTACGGCCCGCGGACCAAGTCCGGCCCGCGGAAAGTGTGCCGTCGTGAGAATGTTTGAACCCATTCTTACTTCGTAATGTGACGACCCGTATAAAAACTACCTGCGGCGATATTCAAAACACAATAGTATTCTGGACAAATCCATCCGACCCAAACAGCTGACTCCTCTTCGCTCGAAACTTCCAGACACTCTAGCATTTTCGATTCATTGATCTGTTTTTCCAAAAGAACCGCAAAACTCCAATTCCCGAACAATCCTTGCAGGTAGGTATAAATACAAGCGAGGCCGCCCGAAGATCAGTTAGTTAGCGACTTAGTCAGTCATCTGCAACGACCCGCTGTGACTCGAGTAATTGTGTGTAATCCCCGAAACTCCCACTGCCTCAACAAACACCCGCGCAAGAGCATTAGCTTATCTTATATATGCGAACAAATCTTTTCAACAATGAAGCTTAGGAAAACTTCATTAATAAACAGAATTACAGATGAGCCCCTTTCATCAGTTTTAAGAATTTCTGCTTCGCAAATGGAACCGGACTATGATGAAATTTTGATAAAACAGTCTCAATTTCATTTTTCTCATGCACCATTAACCAGTAATAACACCAGAAAATAAAGTGATAATACCTCACATCAAGAACTACACTAAATTCGTTTTATATTTTGTGCTTATAATTTTTCTTACCTTTTGTTTTTTTACTATTAAAATAACAAGTGTATGTAATAATATATGCATATGTTTATAGAACACATAATTTTTTTAATGATTAAGCATTATTCTTTGGCCCGCTACGATCTTCTAGTTATTACAAATGGCCCGTCTTAAAAAAAGTTTCCCCACCACTGTTCTAGCTGAATGAAGAAATTTAAATGTGACGAATCTCAGTAAATGACAACAAAAAGTGATTAGTCTAAAAAGTAACAAAGAAAAATTCTTCTCGAGCTAAAAATTAAATAAGAAATTGAATAAATTTAGGAGAAATGAAATAATAGTCTACAAAATTAGGGAATTTTGGAGAAAAATCCTGATTCTGCAGTGTAAATTAAAAACTTGAAATCTATTTTGTTGAATTGTGGGTTTTTTTTCCATAAATTTTTATTTGTCAAAGAGATAGTTAAAATTCAATCTAGAACCTCAATTTATCTCATATTTCACTCCTAGAACTGCTTAGATAAGGAACCTGCATATCAACGTAACGATAATTCATTTGAAAGCAGTTTAGTTTTGAAATATTAGAGAAACAGAAGTGAATGTTATATAATTATGAAGAAATTAAACATCACTTTAAAAATTTCTTTGATGTTACAGCAAGACTTTCTCATGCAATGTAATAGCAAATATCTGACTTTATTTCTTTTAATAAAGAAATTAATGCTCGAAATTTCTTTGCTCTCGAAATTTTATATTGACCTTTTAAAAAGGGACTTGGAGGGTATAGAATAGGTTGTTTCGAGATTTGCATTATCACAGGGCCCCTGGACGGTTTAAGATGGCTATAAATTTTTCTGAAATTAGAAATAATTACATTATTTAAAATATGGTTAAAAATCGCATAGCTAATCAGTAAAAATTTCAACAAAGGTGTAGGTGTGTATTGTTAAAAGGGTATATTACCAGAACTTCATTCAATACTATTGTTAATGGCTTATTTTAGATACGAGAACGATCTATAAAAAAATTTAAAGTTTCTAAAGAACATATACTGCATATATTAATGTAAATTTATTACTACGTACATTAATGTAAATATTTTTTTAAAATTCTGTTTTATATTTTATCTATAGATTTGTATTAAGGTTTAATAAATAGTGCGACTAGAAGAAAATTAAATTTGAATTCAGCTAATATCATCTACAAATTTTCGCAGATAAAAATGATCAGTCAGCAAAATATTAATTTACTTCTGATTTAGTAAGCTACTTATTTTAAGCACCGTGTACTTACAATATTTCATATACAAAATGCTAAGTCATATAATGAACAAATAATTTATCTTTATCAGAGCAGATTTTTTTTTTAATGTAACAACATTGAAATTAAATCTACAAAGATAAACAGAAAAGTTTAAATTTGTAAAAGCGTTCTACTCTAGAATTTTTTTTAAAAAAACTTATATAGCACGGAAAATTAACATTCGTAGCTGAAATATTTTCTTACTACTTACTTCATTTCAAGATTTGTCCTTATAACTATTCCCATCTTACAAATCATTTCAATACTTTTAACATCATTTAATTGTACTTAAGAAACAATCATTTTTTTAAAGTTCCTATATTTAAGTAGCATACATTTCAGAGTTCAAATTTACTGAATAAAACAAACGAATCAAGAAGAAACAAAACAAAAACTAATGAAACCAAAATTCTTTTATTTAATGCAAATCGTTGTATTCATGTAAAATAATTAATTCATTTACCAAAATCTAGATTATTATTCCAAAGTCGCTATATTCGAAAGAATATATATATCGAAAGAGATATCATTCGTCATTGATCTTTATCATACATTTTTGAATAAACTCATTGAAAAGCAGTTCATGCTTCATAAAAAACAAAGAGGAAAGTATCGCATTAAATTATATTAAACAACATTAAGTATTCGAAATTTTGTTAAGCATGTTAACTCTCGCTAAATCTGACGCTTTCAGGTAACGTTTAAAATGTTGCAGCCTCTTCTAAAACTCATCCTTTACAGTAACACAATCCCATTGATAATGATGGACTGGATTCAGCTTTGAAACGAGTCTGCAAATAGGACGGAAGGAATAGACTGAACTCATTTTTTCAGATCTTTGGCCAGTCTGAAGATGCGCAGGCTTAGGCTCACTAAGCGCATTGTTGGTCGGCAAACACAGTGCTTCATTGGTGAGTCCGAAATAGATTCACTCACGAGCAGGGTTCAACGGCCAGTCCATCATTGGTCAGTCCAAAATAGGCTCACGCACGCACAGGGCTTCATTAGCCAGTTCAAAATAGGCTCCCGCTCACGCAGAGCTTCATCCAGCATCAACGAAAATCATCAGTATTGAATAGATTAAACAGGAGAAAATGACAGTGTTATATTTCGTTACTTCTCGCTGAGATGTGCTGAATCTGACAATCTTCATAATTTGGGTTCTATCAAAGATATACTAAAAAGACTTGCAGAAGGGGAAAATACTATTACGCTTAAAGAACAAAAATCATCAAAATCGGACTGTTAGAACGGGAGATAAGGCCAATATTGAAAAGGGGTATTTTTGGCTATTTCTCACCCAGAAGAGCAGGAATTTGATGTTTAACATATGTTCGGTTCTAACAAAGATAGAATAAATTAACTTTCAGTCACTGAATGGCGTATACTATTATACCTAAAGAACGAATATCATCAGTATTGAATGGATAGAATAGGAGAAAGCGGCAGTTGTATGTTTCGTTACTTCTCGCCGAGAAGCGCAGGAATCTGACGTTGTCCATACGTTGAGTTCTAGCAAATATTCTATCATAAAACTTGCAGAAACAAAAATCTATGTACTATTATAGGTACATTTGAATAGGAGAAAGTGCCAATATTGTTATTTACTTCTTGCGCAAATTTCAGATTTATTTTGAAACAAAACTCAGATCTCAAGTTTATTTCTGATCAGGATTTTTTCAAGGCCATTTCTCAGCTTTCTGTGAATGTTCCCACTAGGCTCAACTCTTGATCCAGGAGCGGAGCTTCGATCAGGCGGAGAGACTGCTACTGTCCATCTGCGATTCCCCAGTGGCTAGGGACAGCTACTTGCACCTGGCCATTCTCTACAACAGAACCAACAGGACGGCAGAGGTAAGCACTTTCATCTTAACAAGTTAATTGCCAACTGAGAGATATCTCGTAGATTTTCTAAGACCAAACCATCTGTGTTATTTGATGACACCTTCTCTACTACAGTTGAAAGACAGCGAAGAAGGGAATAAATGGCTCTGATATCCGGAGAGAGTAGTGATAGTGAACGCGTTCATGTATACGAATACATTAGGAGCCTTTATTGCGATAAACATGGTGTCGACATACTTTAAACGTATTTCTAAATTTAAGACTATTCGAAATTAATAATAGAATGTCAA
The DNA here is from genome assembly GCA_026543055.1 of Argiope trifasciata. Taxonomy (NCBI): domain Eukaryota; kingdom Metazoa; phylum Arthropoda; class Arachnida; order Araneae; family Araneidae; genus Argiope; species Argiope trifasciata. The sequence goes on along the minus strand of JAPMOQ010065142.1, from coordinate 5,130 downwards.
CATTTGAAATAAACTTTTGAAAACTGACTTTTAATAACATAAAATTAAGCAAATTCTTATAAGACTTCAAACTGGTTACGTCAAAATCTATGATTATCATCTTAAAAGCACTCCTTAAATATTAAAATTTTTCAGCACGTGTCTGTATGAAATGAAATGTGATATTTTCTTAAAAAATTAAAGGAAGAAAATTGTTTCCATGGCCTTATACTTTTGTACACAGTATAAAACAATGTTTCCTGAAATCTTCTGCTCATTAGAAACAAAAAAAAAAAAAAAAAAAAAAAACGAGAAATACTCAACTGTTATTGGAGGTATTTGTACCATTTTGTAGGCACTAAAATACATTTGGAGCACTTTTTGCGAAAAACCTGGTGTAGACATACTTTAACTTCTGGGCTATGACTAATCGAAATTTGTAATAAGATGTGAACATTTGAAAAACACTTTAAAACTTTTTGAAATAGTCATTTAATAGCATGAAAAGCAAATTCTTGTAAAACTTCAAATTGGCTACATCAAAATCTATTTTTCTCAACCTAACAAAACTTTCACCAAAATAAATTTCATAGTTTTCTCTAGGGAATGAAGTGCAATCGTATGGTTCTGATAATAAATAAAAAAGTTACAACTAGTAAAAGTTTTATCAAGAAATTTTCTGTAAAATGATGGCAATATTATTCAAACAATAGGCTGTAAATTATAAATTAACACTGACTAATTAAACTAAACACTAGATCTAAATTCTCTTAATTCGTTTTCTAGAAAATTGTGTAAAGACTAAGTCCGTCAAATTTCACAGTTATATGATTATTATGTTTTTGTGTTATTTAATTTGCAGTGAGCAACAAATAAGTAAAAATCAGTTTCGACAAAAATGCAATTAAAGTATACAGTAATATATTTTACAAATAAATTATGGGCGTACTAACTTACGATTCACCACATTTATAGCTTATTGTTGCTTTTCTTTGTACACAAGTTATGTGTATATATATATACACAATCATAAAATTATAAAAACAATTAAAACCCATTTCTTGGTCAACAAAAATAAAAACGAAAGCAAGTTGGTCGAAATCGAAATTAAAACTCAATTCAGAATAACAAGCTAAAAGTTCACAAAATGAAAGGTAAATGAAAAAGAACCAATGAATGAAACAAATACAAAATACTATAATTAAAGAATTATTTAAACGAAACAGAACTACGGAAACGAAACCAAAACCGGAATCGAAACTAATAATTCCCTTATATATATACACACATTTGCAACTTTATTTTTCTATAAACACTCATAAATGAAAAAAAATTTCACCAACACTAAAACTATTTGTCATGCTTTACGCTCGCTTCCAAGACAGGGACTGATTGTTTTTATCAGCGGCCGCTAGGGGGCCAAGGAAAACAGTTACGGTTACGCTTCTACCTCCCATCCGTAATTCCGAAATTACAGTGATTTGACTTGATGTGAATTCAACTCGAAATATTTTCCCAAAAGGATTTAATTGAAGTCGTTATCAGGGAAGAATCGTGGAAAAAGTGATCGTTTCACTCGCGTTGGCGGATGGATTTTCTTTCGGATGGGGTGATTGTAATGGATCTACGGCAAGAAGATCCAGTTTCTTTTTTCTTGGGGGGGGATGTCTTTTATCTCTCACTCGTGCACTAATGAAGTAAATGAAAAGAAGTAATTTCGAACAAGAAAGCCCACTATTGAAAAAGCGATTAAAACATTTTTTTTCTTTTAAGTTAATCGACTGCATTCGAAGGACAATTTTTGAAAATGGGGATTTTTTAAAACACTATGTATAGTTTTTTTTATGTATTGTCTCTTATAAACACTTTAAATATTAAAAAAAAATAATTGAAGAAATAATATATTTTGAAAAATAGAAAATGTGTAGCAAATTTTAGTGAAATTGAACCAAAACGGTTAACACTCTACACAAAATGGTAGTGAAACAATCCTATCTTTCTTTGTACACAAGTTATAGAATACAATGATGAATGAAATGAACAGAAATCTAAGAAAAAAATTGAGACACAAAGAAGTGATGGTCGAAAATATGCTCATGTATGCATTTTCCCCCCTAAATTCCCAACTTAATATTTCTAGAAACGCCCATAAGTGTAAAAAGTATTCCACCAACAATAAAAATTTTGGTTCATTTCATTACCTATATTATTCAAAACACACGCTAAAGTGTTTATGTAAATATCTCTATTAGTTTTTGAGACATCTTGCTAACATTGGAGAGTTTTTTTATTTAAATTAAAATTTTGAGGAAATTGATGACAAATTTTAGCTGAAAATTACGCTTTGATTAAAATTCCCCTGGATGATGTTAGGCTTTTCTTTTCCTGGAAAAGATAAACTATTTTGGAAAGTCGAAAGTCTGAACTTCGAGAAATAACAATAATACAAAATAAACGTAAACACCGTTTTTAACGTAGTCGCCTTAATACCCATTAAAAAAAAAATTCAGATCTGAATATCTGCTTAAATAAATCAAGGTGCTTAGTGAGAAAGTATGCACTTCAAAAATTATGCACTTTTAAGCACCATAGCCAAAAAGCGAAAGCACCTTTGTACAAGTACGCATATGTAAACCTGCGTATTTTCTAATCCTAGGTTATTTCCTGTTTTATTGCAATGTATAATTTTTATTGAATTTTTTTTAAATTTATTTTAAATTTGCATTTTTAAAATTTTAATATTTATTTCGGTATTTTCATGATATTTGTTCAATACCTTCTATTGTAACACTGATTTTTTAGGGTTTGACAAAAACAGAGAAGGATATTAAAAAGGAAAAAAACAACTGCCGTTACCAAAAATTTAAGTCAATTTTAATAAGAGAACTATTTAGAACAGTACATGTCAAAGAAATACAAACGTTTTTCGAATTGCAACAAGTTCGGCATATTTTGTGTTTCGCTCTTTCGGAATAACCATTCCAATATTTCAATAATGTGCCCAATGATGAAAAAACGAGTGAAAAAAAACCCAGTTCATTAACCATTATCTTAACATGGATTCAAAGTCGCTATACCGAATGCTTCCCTTTCGCCTGTTTTCTTTTCTGTTGTATTCAGCAAACAAATATTTCAGACTGTTATCGATTTAGCGTATTCACCGAATGTGGAAACAAAACGGAATATCTTATGCTGAAAAAAAAATACCTTCTTTGCACTTCTAGAGAAAATGAAGCCCTTTTAAAGTCATGACTTCCAAAATGAAGCACTTTTAAGGACTTTCTTTCAAAATGAATCACTTTAAGGGTCATCATTCCAAAATGAAGCACTTTTAAGGACTTTTCTTAAAAAATAAAGCAATATTAAGGACCTTTCTTCCAAAATTAAGCACTTCTAAGGACAAATTAATCACTTTTAAGGGCCGTTCTTCCAAAATTTAGCACTGTTAAGGACTTTCCTCCAAAATGAAGCACTTTTAAGGACCTTTCTTCCAAAATTAAGCACCTTTAGGGACATTTCTTCCGAAATGAAGCACTTCTAGGGACTTTTCTTCCAAAATGAAGCCCTTTTAATTAAATTTCTTCCAAAATGAAGCACTTTTAAGGACTTTTCTTAAAAAAATGCACTTTTAAGGACCTCTTTTTCCAAAATTAAGCACTTTTATGAATCTTTATTCCAAAACGAAGCACTTTTAAGGTGATTGAAAATGATTTTGAAATTCATCAGAGTCTTAAACAGCGCTATAGTGTGGAGAAGGGAGGCGGGGGTGAAGCTCATGGGTCGTCCTCGTCATCTAACTGTGGTTCAAAATGACGAGTTTCGTCCCAAAACAGTCCTAGAGCTGTTTTACAAAGGGATGTTAATATAACTAAAACTAAACTAAACTCGAAGTGACATCCGAAAATCTAAATATGAATCACAAGAAAATTCCCCCAAAATGATGTTTTCTCTTTGCTTCCTAGGCCCTGGACACCATTTTAAGGGCCCTCAGTCTTTGTTCCACAGTGGAGCCAACCTGCGCCAAGTACCACGAGGAACACGGGGACATCTTGAAGGACATGGACGATTTCGACGCTGCTGAAGAGGTAACCAAACAATTTGCATACTCTATGTTGCCGCATTTCTTCAAAAAAATCCGCCAACAATATGAACTGCAGGATGATTCAAAATCCAACCTACAAGCTGTTAGTAAAGAAAGACACAGAAAAGACAAAGTAGTACAGGTTAGAACTTTCTTTAGCGATACCCAAAATTTGAACAGATTTGATCAGCGGCCATTACCATTCCATATTTAGTTTTATTTTGTTGTAATATATGGCACCATGGGTTCTACTACAGGCACCATAAATCCAAAGTCTAAATCACGTGACCTCAAGTTTTAGAAAAGCGAGCTGTGAGCATTCGCTTGGCAGACAGGGAGAGAGTGGGTCATTCGTATCGATATCATGATTGTTTGATACGCCACGGTGGTACATAGTTTTTCCATGCGAAATAATGAATTGTCTTTAAAAGTCCAAAATATTTTGGATTTCCTGTATGACAACGAAAGCAGAATTTTCCAAATCTAATAATAATATATCCTACTATCTCCTATCTGGACTAATCTTTGCACTCCAAATTTATTTATTTCTTTTGGGGCAAAAGAAAAAGTACTCTTTCTCAGTTGTACCTTGTGATAAAGTAGTTCTTCATAGAACTTCAAGCGTAAATGTTTTTTAACAGTTTCAAACTGTAAATGGACTTTACCACTGCTTTTCTTAAAAGTATGCGCAGAAAAAGTCAAGCACTACTAAATGTGGACAATATTCTGTGAATATAAGAAAAATAATTGCAAAAACTCTTTAATTCTAACTTTTGGTTCCGGATAAGGGATTCTAACTGAAGCTGAATCAATGCATTTTCTTTATTGTTCATTTTTATTTGTTTATATTTTATTTATTTATTTATATTTATTGTTTACATTTTATTTATTTATTTATATTTATTGTTTATATATTATTTTTTTATTTTTCATTTATTATTTATTCTTATTTTATTTTTCCATTCATTTATTTTTCTTATTCTTTCATTTATCTTTTCTTCTATGCTTTAATTATGTTTCTCCCTATGCTTTCATTTTATTTCAATGAGGTTTTTTTGGCAGTGTATTTA
>JAPMOQ010065139.1:94405-111986 GCA_026543055.1 Argiope trifasciata | reverse complement strand
TAATTTCCTCCATATTCCCTTTTGATGACCATAATTTCCTCCATATTACCCTTTCATGATCATAATTTTCTCCATATTCCCCTGTGATGATCATAATTTCCTCCATATTCCCTTTTGATGACCATTATATGGGGGGAATAAACAGCTACATTCTGAATATTAAATTTCATCACAATATGCAAAATTTTTTATGCCTTTTTTATACAATAAGTGTTTATCTTGTGAGTAAAATCCAAATCATTCTACTAGCAACTGGATTGTTTTAGAGAGGAAGAAATGTATGGGAGCTTATATTTAACTGAAATTAAATAAATTGTAAGAAATTAAAAACCATTTTGAATAAATAAAAGAGGAACTCATTTTTTTAATGAAGTGGAAATGGAAATTAACTCTCAAATACCAATCAAATACTGGCATTTGAAGAACAAGAAAAAACCATAGTAACTCCTGAAATTATCTTGACCGTAAATGCATTGAAAAGAAACAGAATATACCTGAAAGTTATATGGTTTATTATAATTATAAAACAGTGTGGAAAAGACTATGGATCTACTTTGTGTTAGAGTACAAGTACAATTCACATATCAATAGGATTAACTGTGGTTGTTTCTTATGGCACTTGTCATAGATAAGCCTAGAGACGAAGAAAGCGATTTTAAGCCGAGTTTCAGTACCTCTTGCTTCAGTAGCGCCATCTAGGACCAAGATTACGTCTTAACTATCCATCCATCATAACTCTTTTCACGGGGCAGATTTCATTCATACATTTCCTTCACCCACTTACGAATTTATATTTCAATCAGAAAATGATTATCTCCGATATAAAACCCCTCAGTGGTATTACTCTCGACATGGAGGACTTTGTGGACACGCAGATTTATACGTGCACCAGCCACCATACATACGGAGAGTCTTGGATTATGGAATTCGAGCACACAATCCAATGGACATGAATCCAACGCTCTATGAACAAGGCTATCACGGTCCTAAAGGGTTAATTAATTCTAAGAATCACACAGAAAAAAGAGGGCCACGCTACCCTGGTTGTTAGAGTTACCGCTTCGTAGTCGAAAGGTAGTGACTTCTGTCCTCGTCTCGGCCAAAAACCGCCGTGTTGGCTCATGGCAGTTGGAGCACGTTCAATAGGTCCTCCAAGTTCCCGTAACCTCTGGGGGTACTGAGTAGGTCTCTGATTGGGATCTCAATTCTGACCGGCGGACGGATGAAGGAGTTCAATCGCCCCCTAAAAAGGGTTGTGTGGTCGGGCCAAGTTGTCCTTTCTCCTGAACGGTGCTCGTTCACAACGAAAGGCGCACACTTCTGCCTTCCATCGAAAGAGCTAAGTCTCATTCGGTATTAGACATGTGGGAGGTGGTATGTGCTCGGAATAGAACTCGGGACCTTTGGGTCTGAAGGCCAGTAACATAACCACAGGGCAAAAGCATGATCATGTCCCGTAGATGTTATCTGGCTTATTAAGATATCACCACAGACAGAACAGAATAGAACACTCATGAAACAATATGTACATGGTCATCAAGTCACTAGAATGATATACAGTTTGAACCATTGCCATGACGTATAAATTGCAATTAATTAAAATGTAGTAATTAGAAACTAAATGGGAACTTTTGAGCACTAATATGGAAAATCCTGGAAATATAACAAAATTAAAAGCATAGATTTAAAACTGTGCCTTTTTTTATACATGCACTTTCCCATCCATCGCTTACCTCTGTCTGTTGTCTATCTTCGCCACCGTCTCGATGACGTCGTAGATGGTGCTGTTCACGCGCGTTCTCAGTCGCCAAGTTCGTGCCAAATTCATTTCATCACCCAGCCAAACAGAGTACTGGACGTTCGTCGTGTCCCCGGTCACTTCTAAAGTTCTCTCTAAAGCTTCCTCTTCTGCGGGGAAGTATATAGAGTTTAAAAAAACTTACATCTATTTAATTTAAATCATCATCTACTAGAAGGGTATTCAAGTTTCTAACTCAATGTTCAAGCTTTCTTTTATCGTATTTTGTTATTATGTTACAGTTTTTTTTTAAGTATATAAACTCCCTGTGTGCCAGCATGTGCAACACAGAGCTTACAGATGTAAGTCAGTTTACAATCGATATTAGAATAAATTTCAAAGATGGGAAGATAGGCGGAAATGCAGATAAAATTATGCTATAGTTGATTTATTCTTTAATTTTAATATCTGATAATGTGATTCACATCCCATCATGGACAGCTCAGTGGGCGACCACCTGCACTTAACGACCGAGACCGCCGACGTCTGTGTAGAATGGTCAATGTTAATAGACACGCAACACTTCGTCAAATAACTGCAGGAATCAATGTGAGACGTACGAGGGACGTGTCCGATAGGACTGTGCGGCGAAATTTGTCTTCCTTGGGCTATGACAGCAGAAGACCGACTCGAGTGCCTTTACTGACAGCACGACATCTCCTGCAGTGACTCTCCTGGGCTCGTGAGCATATCGACTGGTCCCTAGACCAGTGGAAAACCGTGGCGTGGTCAGATGAGTCACGATTTCAGTTGTTACGAGCTGATGGTAGAGTTCGAGTGTGGCACAGACCCCACGAAGCCATGGACCCAAACTGTCAGCAAGACACTGTTCAAGCTGGAGATGGCTGCATAATGGTGTGGGCTGTTTTTACATGGCATGGACTCGATCCTCTGGTGCAACTGAACCGATCATTGACTGGAAATGGTTATGTTCAGCTGCTTGCAGATCACTTGCAGCCATTTATGGACTTCACGTACCCACACAACGATGTGATTTTTATGGATGACAAGGCATCATGTCACCGGGCAGAACTGTTCGCGTTTGGTTTGAAGAACATTCCGGACAATTCCAGCACGTTATCTGGCCCCCTAGATCGCCCGATATGAATCCCATCGAGCATTTATGGGACATCATCGAAAGGTCCGTTCGTGCCCAAACTCCTGCACCATCCACACTTTCCCAATTATGGACGTCTATACAGACAGCATGGCTCAATATTCCTGCAGAGGACTTCCAACGACTTGTGGAATCCATGACACGTCGAGTTGTTGCACTTCGCCAAGGAAAAGGAGGACCGACACGATATTAACAGTCATCCCATGACTTTTGTCACTTCAGTGTATATATATATATATATATATATATATATATATACATACATACATACATACATACATACATATACATACATACATACATATACATACATACATACATATATATTCATTATTTTCGAACCCATGTCAGCTGGAAGTATTTTATACCTGCAACCGTCGACCTGCTGCAGTGACCGGAAGTGATATTGAGCAAGCTCTTCTTATGGAGGACCGGAAGGACGTAGTAGGCATTCAGGATGGACTTGCTTCTGTTCAGGCCGTCGATTAGAACTTTCGTGGCCGAATCGAGGTCAAAATCCTTCTTGTAGGAATCGTGGACAAATAAGGCCTGTGGTCAAAGAGAACCAAATGGTCCGATGAGATAACATATAAAAACATAAAACTCATCGCTTCTGAAAAAAAAAAGATTTAATTTGTGAACGTAAAAGATATGATTCAGAGTCTTTCGAATAGGAAATATTTATTAAAACACGAAGTTTAAAGCAAGGAATTTACAAACAGGCAAGTAATTATATATTAAATAGTATTAATTTGATAGAAACTTAATAATAAATTATCAGAAAAAGCTTACAAATTAGTATGATGCACTAATAACTTGTTCGGACAGTTATTTCTTATTGAAATGCAAACAATTCTTGGTGCTAAATAACACGGATGGGGACTTTTGCTTGGTTACAGATACATTCCCCATTTTAAAAATGATCCTATGAATGTTTTCATAATCTAACTAATGCTTTACTTTTCTGTATTAAGGTATCCGACTACATTCAAAATGAGCTTTGAAAAATTAGATTTTTAAAAAATTATTTAAAACTATTGTTTTTAAAAGTATTGTCAATTATAATCGAAAAAATTATTTGGAAATATAATATGTTTTAAGAAATATGAAAATGTGTAGTAAATTCTAACAAAATTTAACCAAAATGGTTAACACTAGACAAAATAGTAATGCAACCATTCTATTTTTCTTTGCACACAAGTTACAGATTATAATGATGAATGAAATGCACCAAAATCAAAGAAAAAGTTTGAGTTGCAACGAAACTATGGGGAAAAAAATGGGTACATATGCATTTTCCCCCATTAATTCATATCTCATTTTTTCTAAAAACACTTATAAATGAAAAAGTAATTCACCAACAATATTGGTGAAAATATATTTTGGTTCTCCAGCAATATTGATAAGTATATTTTGGTACATTTCATTGCCCATGTCATTTAAAACACAAGTTGAAATTTTTATACAGATATTTGTATTAGTTTTTGAGATATTATGTTAACGATGGAAAATTTTTATGGAAAGTAAAGTTCTCAGAAAATTGAAGTTAAAGACACATTTTAGCTGAAAAATAAGTGTTTTGCTTAAAATTCTCCTGGAGGCCTTCCTTTTCATAGAAAGGATAAACTGTTTTGGAAAGAGGAAAGTCTGAACTACAAGAAATAACAATTTAATGGGTAAAAAAATACGTATGTATGCATTTTTCCTCATAAATTCATAAAAAACTTCATTTTTCTGAAAACCCGAATAAATGAAAAAGTATCTCACCAAAAATGAATATTTTGGTTTATTTCATTGCCCGTATTATTAAAAACACATTCTGAATTTTTTATACAAATACCTTTATTTGTTTTTGAGGTATCATGTTAGCGGTGGAGAATTTGTGTGAAAATTAAGAAAAAGACACATTCTAGCTGAAAAATCTGTGACCCTGAATGATAGGTCAGGGCTTCGTTTTTCTAGAAAACATAAACTGTTTTGGAAAGAGAAATGTCTGAACTACAAGAAATAGCAGTGAAAAAAAAAACAATCACCAATGTGATCGGTAACCAGTGTTTGTAACGTAGTCGGATGCCTTAAATCAATATCCTCATAAATCGTCTGATAAGCATGCTGTCATCAGACGATTCTTCTACTTTTTCATCACAGAATGGAATAATTCCACATGGCAATTTCTTTTAGACAATTTTAACTGTCAAAGATCCAATGTTGCCCTTTATTTACTGACGGTGCTTGAAAGTCCCATTTAAATGTAGCTCATATCTTTACTACAGGGCTATTTTTGACAATGTTATTCTCAAGGGCACGGAGAATGTAACCCAAATAACATGAAGTGAATATAAGATAAAAGTAGGAATTAAACATATTTAGTTAATAATTAAATTAATTAAGATATTTCTGTTAACTTTATATAGCGAAATAGGAATGAAACACTCCAATGCATAAAAATAACAGCTTTCTTAACTGTGGTTTCTTATTTAATCTTTTATTTATTGAGGTACTTGAAAGTACCATTTAAATCTAGCTTATGTCTTTACTATATGACTATTTTTGCTGATGGTATTCTAAAGAACACGGAGAATGTAACACAAATAACATGAAGTTAACATAACGTATTTAATTAATAATTAAATTAATCAAGACAATTCTGTTGATTGCATTTTTTTTTCTTGGGTTGCCTGGGATTATTCTGCAAAGGAAACTAAACTACTGGTACAAAAACAAAGGAGGAAAAATGGGCGGTAACATAATTGGGTAAAAAAAGGGTTGGAGTCCAGCAAACAAAGAAGGCGAAGACTCACCTTGTAAAAGTATCATTTAAATCTAGCTTATATCTTTACTATTTTTGCCGATGGTATTCTAAAGAACATGGACAATAGAACACAAATAATATGAAGTCAATATGAGATAAGAGTAGGAATTGAACATATTTAATTAATAATTAAATTAATTAAGAAAATTCTGTTCATTGCAATTTTTTTCTTGGGTCGCCTGAGATTATTCTGCAAATGAAACTAGATTACTGGTGCAAAAATGAAGTATGAAAAATGGGCGGTGACATAATTGGGTAAACAAAGGGTTAAGATCCAGCAAACAAAGAGGGCGCAGATTCACCTGAGACACGAGTGCGGTGGTCTTGTAACTGTCGACCGTCCCATTCCTGAACTGGCGCCTCTTCAACTCTTGCAGCATGTCCTTGAGGAGGCGCTCGTCCACGGACAACCCACTGCGGGAGGAGATGCACGCCAAGGCCATGCTGGCCAGGGCCTGAGAATCTGCAAAAAATAAGAAAGAAAGTAACACACAATTCAACAGGACAGTTGATGCCTTATCACACGGCGAAATACCATCGGCAGTTTTCCGTTTCTACCTTCAAGAAATGAACAAGCAACTTTTGCGTCATCGACAACTTTTTTTAACCTTCAAGCGGGCGTGCGTATGTGAGAGATACACTAGAGATGAATTTCGTTTTATACCTTTAGATCTAGTGGCACTGGGAACGTCTGTCCTCAGTAATTTGTCCTCCTCCCTTGACCTACTTTCAGTTTTCGTCGAATGTTTGGGCCGTTCACAGGTATCTGCCGATCAGATATTTGTATTTTGGAGATACGCGCCACCGTTCAAGTAAGTTTTTGTCACATCTGATTTTGTATGATTTTAAAAATAAATCAGTATTGTTTTAGACTGATGACAGCTGGCAAATGCACTTACGAAGGAAAATGTCGAGAAAAAGCACCCACATCTTTAAAAGATGAGCTAAAATGAAAGGTGCTAAAGAGAAAAGCGAACTAGGCATTGAAGAAGTGGAAGATGCTACGACAGGGAAAAAACGCTGCCAAAAAGAAAAGTGGACTAGAATCACGAGGTTCAGGTGTGAGATTTGCCAGAAATTAATCTGTTTGGAGCACATTAAATACATTTGCTCAAATTGTTAAGCTGCAATGAAATAACAATGAAACCATTTTCTTCCTTTTCATATCTAATTTTCAATCACTTTTTCCTTTTTATGCAGAAATTCTGTATTATTTTTTGCACTTCTATATTTTATATGCAAATTGTTCAGTCAACATATCGGTAATTTCATTTATATTACTTTTGAATCCATTCAGTTAACCTGTGGTCATTTTATATTGTTGTTGCAATCTATGTTTAGATTATTTCTGTTTCTTTTTCAGTAAAAAATGTTTCAAGTAATTGTAGTTATTAATCCTAAGCTATTTGCAATATAATTTTAGCAGTTACGCTTTTGAAAATTTCCATTTTACTATAGCGTATGTGGGAAATCCGCGAGACCTTTCGGGTTGGTATGACGGCCGCGCCCGCTGGAAGGTTAAGCAGCTTGACAATGCCAACGATATTGACGGAAATATTGTAATTCCTGGGAAACTTCGATAGTGACGTCACTTTCGTTGTCGTCTGCTGACGAAAAGTGTGGATGATATTTCACCGTGTAAAGAGGCCTCTACGAGCATTTTAATTTCGGTTGTATTCGTAACCACAAAAATGCTGACTGTGGCGATGACCTTTGAAGAATTCAAAAATGATTTTTTTTTCTCTAGGTTGTATGATTCGAAACGTTCTTGCATTGTTAATCATACAGGAATTTTCATTTAAATTTATTTTCAATTAAAATTGTGAAGATTATGTGACTCAAAGTCTGTTACTGTGCTGTATGGGATCGAGAAACCCTGACATCAATGAAGAAACAGAAAAAACAACAACTTTAAAGTATCCTGATAGATTAAGGTATCCGACTACGTTAAAAACACTGGTTATCGACCACATTAGTGAATATATGTTTATTGTTATTTCTTGTACTCCAGACTTTCCTCTGTTCAATATAGTTTTCTAGGAAAATCAAGGCTTGAACTGTTTTTGCCAATACTGGTGTATTTTCTCAAAACTTTAGTTTTCATAAAAATTCTCCGCCACTAACCTGATATCTCAAAAACTAATAGAAGTAGTTACGTCAAAATGTCAGCGTGTGCTTTAAATAATATGGGTAATGAAAAGAACCGAAAAGTTTTGATGTTGGTGAAAAAATTTTTCATTTATATGCTTTTTTAGAAAAATTAAGTTGTGAATTTAAGGAAAAAAGGCATATATAAACATATTTTTACCTATAACTTCTTTGCATCTGAAAGTTTTTCGTAGATGTTGGCTCATTTCATTCATCATTATATGCTACAACTTGTGTGAATAGGATTGCTGTATTACCATTTTGTGTAGAGTGTTGATCGTTTTGGTTTAAATCTCATTAAAATTAACTATACATTTTCCTATACCTCAAAAGATATATTTTCAAAAAATCTTGCTGTATTTATAGTACTATATTGTAGTAATTATAATTAATAGTACATCTAAAAACCATAATTTTAAATAGTTTTTTAAAAATCTAATTTTCAAAAATTTCCTTCGTGCGTAGTCAGATACCTTAATAATGTAAAAATTACTTTTATAAATAATAATATAGCTTGAGGTACTTTACTTTAAACAAGCTTTTGCCTACAGGGTTATTAAATTGAAGTCATTTGTCAACAACAACGCAAATTTCTTATCCTTCAAATGCCTTCTAAAGAACAAAAGCATCGTAAATTTATCTGAAACTTCATTACTTATGTCAGCTTGAATAAGATGGAAAACTAATTTCAGAGCATTAAATTTTCCGATTCCATCTCTATGTTTACTTTCCTGGCTTTTATGCATCATGTAATGGATATGCTGAATATACTAATAGGCGAATATAATAAAAATAAGTTAGACTAAAAAGTGGTCACACTTCTTTTGAAAGCGGTAGAAAATTCTATCTACAACACACGTAGCTGCAGGGCAAAACACAGTAGGAGAAAGTAATCTACACTCTACGGTCTCTCTAAACGCCTGTAATTCTAGTGAAAGTGAAATTGAAAGTGTAGTCTAGTGAAGTCAAAATGAAATTGCTTTATTCAAGTCCTGTTTAGAAGCTAGTGATTCGTGCATTTATTACATTTTTTGTTCAAACAGGAACACTCTCTGAGGCTTGACTGACCTCTAATGAAGGCAATTCAAAGTGAAGTTGCGTTATTCATGTCCTCTGTTTAGAAGCTAGTGATTCGTGCATTTATTACATTTTTGTTCAGAGAACCCTCTCTGAATCCCGAATGATCTGTAGTTATGGGAATTCAAAGTGTAAATGCAAACTATTGCGCTTACCTGTCCAAAACGGCCTATGCTGCGAGTCATAGGCCGCGGTCACTCTCTCCAAATCTTTGGTCGTCATGTCGTCTCCCGCGTTGCACAAGGCGAGGATCAGAAAGGGGTTGGTGTAGTTCCCATCCGCCTCCACCCTCCTGCGCAACTCGCGAACCAGATCGTCACCAAAGAAGTCCCTCGGTTCCATGCAAGCCACCAGCAGGGCATGTATGTACAGTGCCAGTTCCTGCGAGCTCATCTTTTTATCTCTGGAAATAGATAAGATTTTTTTAAACACTGGTTCAAGTAAATAATGAAGTATGCTTGGTTAAAGTGTCAAGTTAAAAAAGTCGATTTTCGTAAAAGGTAACAAATTGGATAAACCAGTGTTAGAACTATCCAAAACAGGTTTACTTTTGTCTCTACGTTCAGTAGAGGTCAAGATATCAATATTTTCGTAATGATCGGTAAACCAGAAATATCAATTTAAAACTCCAAAACATGTCAAATATTTGTATAAAAGCAAATTTAGTCTTAAATACTGAAAATTCTTTGCACAGAGAAACACACAATGCCAATGAGGGTTTTAACTGTGTTTTGTGGAAATGTGTACCTAAACATGTCTTTGTTGAGCTCTGAATCTTCAGATTAGAGGTATTTTTTTTGTCTATAATAAATTTTTAAGAAGGTTTTATAGAATGACTGAATATCATTAAGGTTGTTGGAGTGTATAATTGTGCAAATTATGTTAGAGCATTTTCTGAGCTCGACAAAGACAGAATAAATGAATCTAAGCAGCATTCACTGCCGAATGCAAAAATTACCAGAAAAAAAATTATTAATTGAAAAAGGAAAATCATTAAAAGATGAGAAGGTATAACCGATAAATACAGTGAATTTTAAGTTTCTACGTCCATAATTTAAAACAAGTTACTGAACACTTTAAATGCATTTTTCTCCAAACTGATTTTTACTCATTTGATGCTTACTTCAAATCAAATCACACAAAATATATTTATCATATTACTATGAAATTGATGGACTCTGTCTTTATACAATTTTCTGGGAAATGATTTAAAAGAATTTAGATCGCATGATTAGTTTTTAATTCACAGCCTATCGTTTCATTAACAATGTCATAATTTTACTAAAAATTTCATGATAATTCTTTGACTTATTGAAATTTTTTTATTTTTATCAAATCCATACAACTGTAGTTCATTCCTTAAAGAAAATTATGTCGTTTATTTTGCTATAGGTTTTGTTAGGGTGATAGTAATAGGTTTCGGCATAGACAGCTTGAAATTTTATAAGAATCTGCATATATTTATGCCATTAAATGCTAATTCTAAAAAAAAATCAAGTATTTATATTCTATTACTAATTTCGTATAGTCTTAAAACCAGACATATGGTTAAAGTGTAACTACACCATATTTTTCTAAAAAAGTGCTCCGAACATGTTCGGATACCTTAAACACAATCCTATATTTTTATTTATTTTGCCAAATTTTATGTCCACTATGCTCATTTTGAGAGAGCCTCATTTTGCGTTATCATATGAAAGAGGCCTCAATGGAGCTAATGAACAAAATTGCAAGTTAAATTTGTTACTTTACAATTGTTACCACCCTCATTAAATTTTTTTCAAGAGGTTTTACAGAATTTTTCTGCTTTAATTAATAAAAAACGCTTCATGAATTAGCAAACGATGAAATAACAAATATTTAAGTGAAAGAGATTTCACAACATCAATTTATTCTTTTTCGAAATTGCTATAACTTTAATAATTTTTAGTAAATAAATCGATAAATTCGTGAATTATGGAAAATTATTAATAAATTAATTTTCAAATAAATTAAAAACAAACAATTTAATTTATCCAAATTTAAAGGAAATATGATTTAATAATATTTAAATAAAGGAAACAGGGGGAAATTCTTCATCGCTTTTTGATACTTTCTCCATTTTTGTGCCATGTTCTACCCTGATAAACATCCTATACACATTACTTCCGGCATATGAAAATGACGAAAGATTTAATTAAACTGAAAAATGTCCCTCATACTTTTGAAATGATTTTCTATTATTTTCTGAAATTCAATAAAACAAAGCATTGAAGAAAAAGCTAGATCAAGAATAAAAGGTTAAAATGAGCAAATACTTCAGGTATGCGATGATCTAATTTTGATGTCACCAATATTTATACTATTCTTCAAGCCAATGAAATAAGTTAATTTAAACATACGCAATGAGTAGTTAATAGCGGTCAGTAAGACTTTTAAATTCTATATTTATAAATGATAATGAAGTTCTATGTTATGATAATGAAGATCTATATTTATACGCTTTATTTCTTATATCTAAACTAAAACTGATGCCTTTAAATCACCTTACTTCGGTCACTAATTTAAACTAAAATTGACATCTTTGAATTACCGTACTTCGAACACTGATACAAATTCGCTGAACATTCAATGATTCATATTGAATTCTAACTATCAAATTCTAGAAAAGAAATTAGGAGTAATGATTTTATATGAAATATTCGAATTTTATGCCTGAGCCCATCTTTCAGGAGGGCCATGCTTTTACCCTTCAGACCCCTCTTGCGGTTTTCTAGGATCCTTTGATGTCCGTCGATTCTACCGGGAGTTTGTCGGTAAACTGCACATGCGTCAAAGGCACTCAGAAAACCGCAATAGGGGTCTGAAGAGGACAAGCTTGGCCCATCTGAATCTTCTAGGGTCGTGTAACCACTGTTTAAGACGCGTTCGTATGACGCTTCAATCCTTCAGACGGGCCACGCTTTTCCCCTTCCTACCCCTTTACGGTTTTCTGAGTGTCTTTGATGCCCGTCGATTCAACCGGCAAATTGCCTGTAGATTCGATGGGCATCAGAGAAAATCAGAAAACCGCAACAGGGGTCCGAAGGGGAAAAGCGTGGAACGTCTGGGAGATGGACGTGCCGTACGAACGTGACTTAGCAGTAGTTATACGACCCAGCAAGATTCAGACGTGCCACGCTTGCCCCTTTAGAACCCCCTCTTGCGGGTTTTCTTTGATGCCCATCGATTCTACAGGCAATTTGTCGGTCGAATCGACGGGCATCAAAGAAAACCAGAAAACCGTAAGAGAGGTCCGAAGGGGAAAAGCTTCTCGGGTCGTGTACTGACCTACCGTCACCAGAAAAACCTTAGTGACCCTAAAAGTAGGAAACAGTCGGCTTTAGAACGAGTTATTCTATTATATTTTGGGGGTGAAGGAAAAGGCTGTGTTTCATTTGATGCCAAAAGAATCGGTTAGAAATCAGATGTCTGCATTAACACAAGCGAAACGAATTTCTCGCCTAATGAAGCGCGCTTCGCTAATCAAATGTTGGGGTCTATTTTAAGGCCTATTTCCCTTCTTATTTAAGCTGATCTACTTGCTAGTCCGGTACGGACGGGAACTCCGTCAAACTACAAGAAACAACGATGTTCAGGGTTTTTCTCGTGACATTAGGACAGTAACAGAGGATCAAGGTATCCGACTAAGTTAAAAACGCTGGTTATCAACCATATTGGTGAATGTTTCTTATTGTTGTTTCTTGTATTTTATCCATTCCTTTTCCATAGCAGTTTATCTTCTCTAAGAAAAGGAAGGCCTGATCTATCATCCAGGGTCACATATTTTTTTTCTGCTAAAATTTGTCTTTCACTTCAATTATCTCAAAATTTTCATTTTCATAAAAATTCTCCACCGTTAACATGGTATCTCAAAAACTAATAGAGGTATTTGCATAAAAATTTCATCTTGTGTTTTAAATGAGATGGGTAATGAAAGGAACCAAAATTTTTATTGTCGGTGAAATAGCTTTTCATTCATTGGAGTTTTGTGAAAAACTAAGATGCGAATTTAGAGAAAAAAATCATATATACATATATTTTTACACATAACTTCTTTGCATCTCAAGATTTTTCTTAGATTTTGGTTCATTTAATTCCTCATTATACTCTATAACTTGAGTACAAAGAAAAACTGGATTACTTTATTACAATTTTGTGTAGAGTGTTAATCGTTTTTGCACAAATTTCATTAAAATTTACTACCAATTTTCCGATTTCTCAAAATATATTCTATTTTCAAGCAATCTTGTATATATAGTATTTTGTATTACAATTGACAATACACCTAAAAACCATAGTTTTAAGGTATCCGACTACGTTAAAAACACTAGTATTCTACCACATTGTCGATTTTTTAAAAAAGTGTTATTTCTTGTAATTCAGACTTTTCTCTATCCAAAACCGTTAATTTTTTCTTAGAAAAGGCAGGTCTAACCTATTATCCAGAGGAATTTTAAGCAAAATATATTTTCCATTTAAAATTTGTCTTTAAATTCAATTTTAATTTTCATAAAAATTACCCACCGTTAACATGATATCCCGAAACCTAATAGAGGTATTTACGTAAAAATTTCAGCGTGTGGTTTAAATAATATGGACAATGAAATGAGCCTAAAGTTTTATTGTTCACGAAATACTTTTTCATTCATAGGTGTTTTTAGAAAAATTAAGTTGCGAATTTATGAAAGAAAAAATGCATATATACATATATTTTTACCCGTAACTGCTTTGCATCTCAAAATGTTTCTTAGATTTTGGTTCATTTCATTCATCATTGTATTCTATAACTTGTGTACAAAGAAAAATAGTATTGCTGCATTGGAATTTTGTGTAGAATGTTAACAGTTTTGGTTAAATTTCATTAAAATTTACTACAAATTATACTATTTCTCAAAATATATTATATTTTCAAATAATGTTTTTGTATTTATAGTGTTTATAATTGACAATACATCTAAAATTGAAAAATAGTTTTTAAAATATCAAATTTTTCAAATTTTATCCTTCGAACGCAGTCGGTTACCTTAAATAGTTTTTAAATAAATTGAATTTTTCAGAAAATTTCTTTCGAACCTAGTCGGATACCTTAAAGGGTGTTGCTACCCGCTTGTTCAGCGCCTTGGCGCTTCTCTGTGTCGCCTGGAATTCTAGCAACCCAATATTTTCTTCGTATAAAATTTTAATTGCAGATGTAATCATGATCTGATAGCGAGCTACCGGCGCTATATCCGGTATGAACTAGGTTTATACTCAGTAAGAATTAATAATATAGTTTAGTTAGTAAATAAATGTTTGTTACTGTTCGAAGAACTGTTCAATTATGCTCTGGTTTAGTTTAGTTTAGTTATATTAACGTCCCGTTTAAAGCAACACTCGGGCTATTCTGGGACTGACCTCGTCATTTTGAACCACGGTCGGATGACGGGGACGTCACCTGAAGTGGCACCCCCCCCCTCCACTCCACACCACACCAGCGGGAGGACGTTTGGCCTGACAGATTTAGCGTGCAAGAGACCCCCTCACACGACGGATCTTCGGTGGAATCGAGTATAGAACCTGAAACCCTCCGGTTCAGAAGCCGAGACTTCACCACCAGGTCACCGCGGCCAATTATGCTCTGGATTTTACTGACTTAATGAATTTTGATGGAGAAGGTAAAAGGAAACGTCTTCAAATTTCACAAAGGGCCTTTTAGGGAGATGGAAAAGAAGAAAGGAAATACAATCAGTCCTCACCTCGAGAGCCGATGCAGAAGCTGAATGGTGAGCTCGTAGCGCATCTCCTCCCCCGTTCTGTTATCTGGCCGGAAGGTGGCGTTGTCTGCGAGGTGCAGAGCCACCGCGATTCGGTGGATTTGGGATCCCCACCGGTCTACTCTGGATCCCGATTTTCGCCTTCGCAGCAACCAAGATTTCAGCTCCCTTTTCGAAGCGCTGTTGTCATCCACTTTCGTAGCATTCTTTTCTAAAAAACATTTGGATTTATTTCGGAAATCGTTCAGACATGAGAAATACAAAGTGTGCTTTCTCTACTGAGATTGAAGGTATCCGACTACGTTGGAAACACTGGTTATACGACCACATTGGCGATTTCTTTTTAAACTCTTATTATTTCTCGTAGTTCAGACTTTCCTCTTTCCAAAACAGTTTGATCTTTTGTAGGAAAAGGAAGGCCTAAACTATCATCCGGGGTCACATTTATTTTTGAGCTGAAATGTGTCTTTAGCCTCAATTTTCTCAAAACTTTAATTTTCATGAAAATTCTCCACCGTTGTCTCAAACACTAATAGAGGTATTTACGTAAAAATATCAGAGGGTGTTTTAAATGATACGGACAATGAAATGAGCCTAAATTTTTATCTTTGGAAAAAATACTTTTTCATTCGTTTGTGTTTTTAGAAAATTTAAGATGCAAATTTATGGAAAAAATTATATTTTAGAATCTATAGGTATATCTATAGAATCTATAAGTATATTTTTACCCATAACTTCTTTGCTTCTCAAACATTTTTTAAGATTTTGGTTCATTTCATTCACCTTCTTATTCTGTAATTATTTATAAAGAAAAATAGGATTATTTCTTGTGGTTCAGACTATTATCTTTCCAAATCAGTGTATCTTTTCCAGGAAAGGAAAGGCTTAACCTATCACCCACAAGAATATTAAACCGAACACATTTTTTAACTTAAATTTATCCCTTATTTGACTTTTTCAACACTTTAATTTTCATAAAAATTCATAAAAATATATTTTTCAGTTAAAACTTGTCTTTCTATTTTCTCAACACTTTAATATTCATAAAAATTCCCTACTATTTACCTGATATCTCAAAAACTAACAGAGGCATTTATATAAAAATTTCAGGGTGAGTTTTAAATAATTTGGGCAATGAAATAAATCTAGAGTTTTATTGTTGATGAAATACTTTTTTCATTTATAGGTGTTTTTAGTAAAATTGTTTAAATGTATGGAAAAAATGCATATATATGTACATTTGCACACATAACTTCTATGCATCTCCAGATTCTTCTTAGATTTTGGTCCCTGTCACTCATCACTGTATTTTATAACTTAAGTTGAAAGAAAAACTAGGATTCATGCAATGGAATTTTGTGTTTCAGCGTGTGTTTTAAATAATGTGAACAATGAAATTAACTAAAAGTTTTTTTGTTACTGAAATACTTTTTCATTTATAGTTGTTTTTAGAAAAGTTTTGTGAATTTATGTATAAAAATGTACGTATGCTCATAGATTTAATCACAACTTCTTTGCATTTCTAAATTTTTCTTAGCGGTTGGTTCATTTCATTCTTCATTATATTCTATAACTTGTGTGAAAAGAAAAATAGGATTTCTGCATTACTATTTTGTGTAGAATGTTAACTGTTTTGGTCAAATTTCATTGGCATTTACTACAAATTTTCCCTTTTCTCATAATATATTTTATTTTAAAATAATTGTTTTTTCTTTATAGTATTTTTTATTGAAAATACATCTAAAAACCATAAACAGTTTTTCTAAAAAATCCAATTTTTTAATTTTTTTTCTTGGAATATAGTCGGATACATTAAAGTACGTTTTAACAGTAATTAATAACACGTAGTTGTTATGACTGCTATTAATGTGAAAAAAGAGAAGAAAAATGATTGTAAGTGACTTAACTCCTTCCTCTTGTTAGTTAACTTTCCGAAATATTCAATATTTTAAAATGTAGTATTTAAAATAATGTAATAATAAAAAAATGTTCTATTTATAATTACATAATTCAATGTAAACTTTCGTTTCTATTGTCATCACCAAAATCAAACTATATTCTTAAAATTCAACTAAACGTTAAAAAAAGGGACATTATTTAATGTACAACGAGCAAACAACCATGGGCTCATTTCAAAAACATCATTAACATCAGTAATACTGATGATTTAAAGCAACATTCCTCAACGAATAAAGTTACCAAAAAACACAATCCCATTTCCCATCGTAGCAGCTGCCCTCAAAGATTGCCTCATAAATACATTTCAAAATCATTGCAACAAAGTTGCTGAAGATTTAAAACAACATTCCTCACCGAGTAAGGTAACCAAAAAAATTCTCATTTTCCTACATAGTAGTTGGCCTCACATATTTCACTAAAAATACGTTTAAAAATCATTGCATCAATATTACTAAAGATTTAAAATAATATTTCTAAAAGATTGAAGTTAACAAAAAAAAAAACCATCATCCATCGTAGCAGATGTCCTCGGTGATTACATTAGAAAAAAAATTTCAAAATCACTGCATCAGTGTTACTGAGGATTTAAAACAACATTCCTCAACGAGTAAGGTTAACAAAAAACACATTTTCCTACGTAGCAGCTGGCCTCACTAATTACATTAGAAATACATTTCAAAATCATGGCGTGTATGTTACTGAGGATTTAAAACAACATTCCACAATGTCTGAAGTTACCAAAAAAAATCATTTTCCTTCGTAGTAGGTGTCCTCACTGATCACATTAGAAAAATTCTTCAAAATCACTGCATCAATGTTCCTGAGGATTTAAAATAACATTCGTCATCGAGTAAGGTTACCAAAATTTTCATTTTCCTTTGTACCAACTGGCCTCA
>JAPMOQ010065139.1:52227-70084 GCA_026543055.1 Argiope trifasciata | reverse complement strand
ACACACACACACACACACACACACACACACACACACACACACACATACATATATATATATATCTGTGTGTGTGTGTGTGAAACTGTGACTCAGACCAATTGATGACAACTGTGATTCAGTCAACAAAAACACTTCTATAAAATGCCCGTTTTTCTACAAAGCATTTATAGTGAAAGTAAGAATTTTAAAGAGAAAGCACTTGAAAAAGATCCATCCGTTTTGTTGATGCAAAATTGTGGGTAGAATTTTTAAGGCACTGTAATTTGATAATGGCATTTTCTGACCTCACGTTTGAAAAATGAAACTCAATTTCCACGTTGAATAAATTTACATACGCAGTGGTAAACAAGTGATGAACGCCTTACTTTAAAAGCAGAAGCGATGTACATTTCTGACTTAATTTAATATTTCATTTTTGAAATTCAACTATATCAACGTGCTGTGTCCTACTGCCAAGCCTAATATCTTCGATTATTTTCATTTTAAACTGGAATATTATATCTATATAAATAAAAATGAATGCTTCTCTGTATATATTTTATGCGCTGCCGTACCACTCATTCGATTTTGATAAAAGTTCGACAGCATATTGCGTGCACTTATGCGGAGATTATTGGCATAATACAAACATCTGAAGTATAAAAAATATTTGCAGATCTTTTTACAGCATCTACTAACCGTCAAAGAATTCACCAAGGAGACAATAGATTCAGTAAAGATGCAAAATTAGAGTTAGACTTTCATATTTCGTAGCTATTGTAAGTAAAAGCAATGTACTTCTTTCGCTGAGGCAGTCGTTTTAAGAGAGGGTGTGCGAGAACCATTTGGAGGAACCAATTCTATAGGTTTGATATTTTAACTAAACATTTCATAAAATTTTAGCATTTTTTGCAGTAAACTTTCAAAAATATTAGATGACAAATGATTTTAAACCATCTTAGTCTTCAAAAAAAAATTTTTTTTTTCAATTATATTAAAGATCTTAATGCATAAATATATTTTCTATGTTTAATCAATTTTAAAAGAAAAAAATTTAATCACATTTTTTAGCATTGAGCATAAGAATTCTGAACGAACGATAATAAGATCGTAAACGAATCACGAGATACAATAAATGTTTTCTTTCATTACCATTCTGAAAAAAACATCAAGCGTTACAATTCTAAAAGAATTCCAAAAATCTAATACATAAAAAGGAATATTTGTAAGTAGAATAGAAGAATAAAAACAGAATTAATACTACTTACGCTTCTCCTTTATATATACTTTCATTTAAATGATTGCATTCCCTGCCCACAAGAAAATAAATATCATTCTTAATTAAACAAGATAACTATTTCAAATGATACTCTCCGATAGTTGACTATAAAATGTGTTGCTATATCGTGCTCTCCTTTAGATTTTGTGGAACAGTATCATGGATATTTAGATAATACAAAAAGAAATCTAGTTCCACTGATGAAAAATATCTAAAAGAAAATACACGAAAAGAAATTTATTTTAACGAATAACAGTAAATTATATGACGTTTTCTTTATTTCTTATATTAGAAAAACTACTACTCTAAACTATTTTATTAAGTAAGGTAATTTTTGATAAAAAGATCATTATTTGGTAAATAAAAGATAAATAAATTGGTATAAAAGATCATTAGTTGGTAAAACATTTTCATATAGTTTACTTTTTCTCCAAATGAGAATGTTTAAGAATCTAAAAAAATTAATTTTCAGACATTTTCGATTCGAAGCTGTGTATAAAGCCGAATATGCTTCTGAAGATTACCAGTGTAAAATATAAGGTGGCATTCATTCTTGGATTCTAAGTTTTAAGATTGGAAAAAGAGAACTTCACATTTCGTTTCGAAATAAATTTTAATGCTTCATAATATAATATTTGGTTATAAATCGAACAATTCATTTGAAAAATACTGCAATATATTTGAAAAATTGGATTCATTAAAAACTATTTAAAAATATGAATTTTAGATGTATTGTCATTATACAAAATACTATAAATATAATAACATAATTTGAAATTATAGTATATTTTGAGAAATAGGAAAATGTGTAGCAAATTTTAAGGAAATTTCAGCAAAAACGGTTCACACTCTACAGAAAATTGTTATGAATTAGTCCTATTTTTCTTTGAACACAAGTTATAGAATATGATGATGAATGAAATCAATCAAAATCTAAGAAAACATACGAGATGCAAAGAGGTTATGGGTAAAAATATAGGTATATATGGATTTTTTCCATAAATTCACAGCGAAATTTCTCTGAAAATACTTATAAATGAAAAAGTGTTTCACCAACAATCAAACTTTTGAATTATTTTATTGTCCATATCATTTAAAAGACACATGGAAATTTGTACTTAAATATCTCTGTTAGTTTTTGAGATATCTTGCAAACGATTTAAAATTTTTATGAAAAATTAAAGTTTTAAGAAAACTGAAGACCAATTTTAGCTTGAAAAATATGTGACCCTGGATGACAGGTCAGGCCTTTCTTTTCCAAATAAAGATGACCTGTTTTAGAAAGAGGAAAGTTCGAACTACAAGAAATAACAATAAAAAAACATTCAACAATGTAATCGATAACCAGTGATTTTAATGTTGTCGGATACCGTAAAAAGACTTGCTCTAATGAGCACTTGTTGCCTCAAGTGACCAACGAGTTCTCTGGAAATACAGATGATTTAATTTCAAATTAAATCCTATAAATATAATTATATATCTACTAGCTTTTAACCGGCACGTTGCTGCCACCGAAGATTGGAAAAAGAGAAATATATTAAAGGCAATCAATCAAAATAATATTAAAGGCAATCAATCAATCATTTGGCAATGATTTATCGAAATAGGATGAACGGTGTGACAGTATATAAAATACGAACAAACAAATACTTCTTTTTATACACTGAAGTGAAAAAAGTCATGGGATAGCAATATGCAAATATACAGATGGCAGTAGTATCGCAGCGAAAAAGTATAAAGGCGCGTTTTCTAGAGCTTTCATTTGTGTTCAAGTTATTCATGTGAACAGGTTTTTCGTGATTTATGGCGGCACGACGAGAACTAACAGACTTTGAACGTGGAATGTTAGTTGGAGCTAGACGCATGGGTCATTCCATTGCGGATATCGTTAGTGAATTCAACATTCCGAGATCCACAGTATCAAGAGTGTGCCGAGAGTATGAAATTTCAGGCATCACATCCCATCATGGACAGCGCAGGGGGCGACCACCTGCACTTAACGATCGAGACCGCCGACGTCTGTGTAGAATGGTCAATGTTAATAGACACGCAATACTTCGTCAAATAACTGCAGAAATCAATATGGGACGTACGAGGGACGTGTCCGATAGGACTGTGCGGCGAAATTTGTCTTTCTTGGGCAATGACAGCAGAAGACCGACTCGAGTGCCTTTTCTGACAGCATGACATCGCCTGCAGCGACTCTCCTGGGCTCGTGAACATATCGACTGGTCCCTAGACCAGTGGAAAACCGTGGCGTGGTCAGATGAGTCACGATTTCAGTTGTTAGAGTGTGGCGCAGACCCCACGAAGCCATGGACCCAAACTGTCAGCAAGGCACTGTTCAAGCTGGTGGTGGCTGCATAATGGTGTGGGCTGTTTTTACATGGCATGGAATCGGTCCTCTGGGGCAACTGAACCGATCATTGACTGGAAATAGTTATGTTCAGCTGCTTGCAGATCACTTGCAGCCATTCATGGACTTCACGTACCCACACAAAGATGGGATTTTTATGGATGACAATGCGCCATGTCACAGGGCCAGAACTGTTCGCGATTGGTTTGAAGAACATTCCCGACAATTCCAGCGTATGATATGGCCACCTAGATCCCCTGATATGAATCCCATCGAGCATTTATGGAACATCATCGAAAGGTCCGTTCGTGCCCAAACTCCTGCACCATCCACACTTTCACAATTATGGACTTCTATAGAGACATCATGGCTCAATATTCCTGCAGAGGACTTCCAACGACTTGTGGACTCCATGACACGTCGAGTTGTTGCACTTTGCCGGGGAAAAGGAGGACCGACACGATATTAACAGTCATCCCATAACTTTTGTCACTTCAGTGTATATTAGATTTGAGTATTATTTTTCAATTGTAAAGCTTGGTGTTCTTTCTGAATGAAAAAAAAAACTATTTATTGTATTTCGTGATTCGTTTTGTATTCATTCAGAATTCTCAAGTTTCAGTTTAGAAAATGTGATTAATATATTTCCTTTGAAAATGATTCAACATAGAAATATATTTATACCATAAAATCGTTACTATAGTTGAAAAGATAATTTTTGAAAATGAAGATGGCGCATATTTATTTGTACTACAATACTTTTTGGTAGATACCGTGAATAATGCTAAAATTTAATTAAAATTTAAAAACTCCATGGTTGATCGACAAAAACTTTCTCCCATAATCAGTCATAAAGTTATCACCTCTGAGAATGACTTGCATGACATTTGCGTACTATAGCTACAAAATATTATCCTTTCACTTGTATTTAGAATT
This sequence comes from Argiope trifasciata, assembly GCA_026543055.1. Classification (NCBI taxonomy): domain Eukaryota; kingdom Metazoa; phylum Arthropoda; class Arachnida; order Araneae; family Araneidae; genus Argiope; species Argiope trifasciata. The sequence continues at coordinate 65,534 of JAPMOQ010065139.1, read as the reverse complement.
TCTACTGAATCTATTGTCTTCTTGGAGAGTTATTTGAAGATGAATCCTTGGTAAATAAATGCAATTTTGATTCGATTTTTTTTTAATTTTAGAGGATTGTACTGACCCTATAACCACCTTTAGATGTTAAACCATAAGCTGACCAAGCCTCATCTCAATCGGATGAATGGTTTAGGAAGGCATAAGAGACATACAGACAAACATTTATTTTTATATAAATCATAGATTCCCAACCTTTTTTGAACTAGTGTCCCCTTTTCAAGTGAATATTTCAATACCGCCCCCCTCCCACTTCAGAGAAATCATAGCTCACATAATGCATGGTGGAAAACAAAAATTAAGTAAAAAGAATTAATAATAGATAGAATATGGTTGGAATTGAAACGCTTCTGAATTTCTTCTTTATTTAAAAAGAGAAATAAAAGTTTTAACTTACTTTTCATAAGGACAGGCGATGATACGAAGTAAGCTAAAATAAACTATAGCTTTTTAAATAAATAAACTAACAGTTTCAAAGAACAATAAAAAAGCATACTTAATTATATTAAAGTATTTTGATAAAAATTTGAAGACATCGAATTTGGAAGTTTTTTATAGATTATATTTGGTTAATCTTTCCACGCCCCTCCTTGCCATATCAACGCTCCCTAATTTTCTATGGGTCTTTTACCCCCCCCCCCCCCCCCGAAAACCTCAAACGCCCACATGGGGTTGGGAACCTATGATGAATGCACGAAATTAAAGGCATGTTGTTTATCTCAGTAAGTCATGAAACTTTCACGTTATTCACATTAGGAAGCTTTCATATGCATATAGTCGAGTAATTTAAGAACTCTATTAAAATGTAAGTATTCATTTCATTTACTGTTTAAATTCCGCGACATTGTAATTTCAATTTTTATATGTTTTGTAAATTACGCAAATACTCAACAGGATTCTTCTTTAGTTTTCAACATTTGAAAGACACTCGCATGGCTACACAGTTGATGAAGCAATCAAAATGATTTAAATTTCAAAAATATTGTTCAAAATTAGGCAAAAGAATATTTTTCTTAAAAATGCCCTGTTTATTTTTGAGAAGTAATATTTTTAGAAGTTAAAACAAAAAATTACTAAAATTTAGCTTATTTTTTTATTCGTTAAAATTCTTATTAGAATCTCATTTAAAAGGGCTCCGAGCTGCATATTCCCATCCTCCAAATATGTACCTGTTACATTTGGTAAATGGATGTCAAATGGTCCGGCTTGCTCAACACCAACGTACATAGAGGCAGACAGACATATATTCGTCTTTATTGTTAGAAGAGACAATAAAAGGAATATTTACGTTAACACGTTCATTACCCTTGCCTGATTTCAGGAGCATCTCTCTAATGAAATGACCCTTCTTTATTATATTTCAACTGTAGTAGAGAAGGCGTCATCTAATAACATGGATGGTTCGGTACAATTACACATTATTTTTAAGGCACAGGCACGTTTGCGACAAGCAATGTGTTTAAAAAAATCGAAATTTTGAAGAACTCAGAGTTTCCAACTGAATATAAAATACATTTAAACATACGTATGTGTTCATAAGACATGGTTTGGTCCTAGAAAAGAATGCAATCTACGAGCTATCTCATAATTGGCAGCATAAATATTAATTTTGATTTTTTCAATTCCAAATGATTTACTATTATATCAAATAATTAATTTTCTTTATTTCTTATCAATTAAAAAAGATTACACATTGAAACTTTTATCTCAGTGACCTACTTTCACAATCTTTTATTTTCTGGTACATCAGAAAAAGTATTATTATATACCAAGAAATTGAAACTCCAAACCCGAGACCAAAAAAAAAAAAAAAAAAAAAAAAACGCATTTTTGGAACTATGCCATTCCCTGAACATGATAAATTAAAACTGAACTATACACAGGGACTTTATGGCAAATTTAGATTTCTAAGAAACTTTGAAGAAAATCTGTCTGTCCGAAAAAAATTTTCTTGCCTAGAACAGAAATCAAAATTTGTTGCATAGGATCATCACTGAAAATTTAAATCAAAGTATGAAGCTAGTTATTTTGGCATAATAGAAAGGATGATGTCAATAAGACATACGGCACTGTGTATACAATCTAGATAAAAAAAATATCTCACTCCATGAAAATTTCTTGATTTGAAACGATTAAAACGAATCTAAAAGGGATGTTGCTAATGTGATTTTGGATAGTATGGAAGGGTTTCTGCATCCATGCTAGTTTGTCACGTCCTCTAGTTTGCCATCAGGGTTTCTGCCTCCAGTTTGCCATGTCCTCTAGTTTGCCATCAGGGTTTCTGTTCCCAGTTTAGCATGTCCTCTAGTTTGCCATCAGGGTTTCTGTTCCCAGTTTATCATGCCCTCTAGTTTGCCATCAGGGTTTCTGCTCCCAGTTTATCATGTCCTCTAGTTTGCCATCAGAGTTTCTGCTCCCAGTTTGTTATGTCCTCTAGTTTGTCATCAGGGTTTCTGTTTCCAATTTTTCTGGTCCTCTAGTGTGCTATCAAGAGTTCTGCTACCTTGCCAGTTTGCCATGTCCTGCAGTTTATCATCAGGGCTTTTGCTTTCAGTTTGTCATGACCTTATTGAATGACTTTATTTTAATACTTATCGCTTGTTTTACTTCAAAACCAAGCAGTGCTGCTTGGTAGAGTTCTATATAAGAACCTTTTTGTCGTTTTAAAATCTACAGGTTTTTATTCCTTAAACTGAACTCATTTTTTTCGCTTCGTTTTGACATTTTGTTATTCATCCTTTTTATCAATGTAAATATTTTTCTAGAAACTGTTTTTATTAAAACTTGAATAATCGATCTTAGAAATAAACTCGTTTTTATTAAAACTAGAAATAAACTTCTTTGGCGCAGCATAACCTTTATATTGCTTCTTTGCCATAAAACATCAAACCAACCAATTGTGCCCACTTTTAACAAGTGGTGAGATGAATGCCACGATGGCTTGGTGATAAAGTCACAATCTCGGGACCAGGGGGCTCTAAGCTCCAGCTCCGATTCCTTCGACAAGCTGTCGTATAAGTGACCCTGGTGCTTCTTAAATGCGACGGGGCCAAATACTCTCCAGTTATTATGGCGTTGAAGATTGGGTCATAGTGTGACAGTTCATGTGTTTGTCTTCTTTATCAGGACCCAAAAATACAAGGTCAGTGCAACAATAACTCTAGTCTTGTTTTAATTTAGATTAGTTTTATTAATAACTGATTTAAAGTATCCGAACACGTTGAAAAAGTTGATTTTCGCAAAAAGTGACATTTTCCAAAAATTCCTTTATTGGATGGAACAGTGTTTGAGCTACCCAAAACAGGTTTACTTTTGCCTCTACGTTCATTAGAAATCGAGATATTCATATTTTAGTAATGATCGGTGAACTGGAAATATGTATTTAAAGCCCCCAAAACATGCTGAAAACTTGTATAAACACAAATTTGGTTTTAAATGCGGAAAATACTTTGCACTGAAAACCATAAAATGTTAATAAGAGTTTAACGGCATTTAGTGGAAATGTGTACCTAAACATGTTTTTCTTGATCTCTGAATCCTCAAATTATGGATATTTATGTTAGTAATACATTATAAGGAAAGTTTTACAGAATAACTGGATGTCGTTAAAATTGTTTGAGTGTATTTTAGTGTAAATTCTGTTAAGGCATTTGCTGAGCTCGATAGAGGTAGAAAAAATAAATCTAAGCTGTATTCATTTCCAAATGCAAACATTTGCCAAAAAACCCCCTTAAATGATTAAAAAAGTAAAATTATTAAAATATGAAGAGGAAGAAGGTGTAACCTATTAATACGGTGAATTTAAAATTCTTGCGACATAATTTATTATTAAAACAAGCTACTGAATATTTTAAATGCATTTTTCACAAAACTCATTTCTACTCATTTGTTGCTCACTTCAAATCAAATAACTGAAAATATAATGATCATATTACTATGAAATTTGATAGATTTTCTTTATACAACTTTCCAGGGAATGAACCAAAAGAATTTAAATCGAGAGAATGGTTATTAATTTACAGCCTATTGTTTGAATAATAATGTTAAAATTTTACTAAAAATTTCCTGATAAATATTTGACTGGTTGTAAAACTTTTATTTATTATTAGAACCATACGATTGTAGTTCATTCCCCAGAGAAAACTACGTGGCTTATTTTTCTATAAGTTTTGTTAGGATGAAAATAACAGATTTTGGTTTATCTAATTTAAAGTTTTATGAAAATTTGCTTAAATTTATGCTATTAATTGACAATTTTCAAAAAGTGTTAATGTTTATTTCAAACACTGGCATCCTATTACTAATTTTGAATAGTCTTAAACTCAGAAATAGGGTTAAAGTATGTCTACACCAGGTTTTTCTCATAAAGGGCTCCAAACGTGGTTGGATACCTTAACTCCTTAATTGTTTCATTATTTTTACTGTCTAAAAAGATACCACCTTCTATTTTGGGAATGTTTCCACATTTTGAGTCAAACGCCACTCCATTCAGTACTTAACATATCTATGTATTCTAAGTGATTTTAACCAAGAATTAAAATTCGTAACTAATTGTTTATTTTTTGCTTACAACTATCGAAATTCGATCAATCGATGCACTTATGGAACTCGGCTAAAACTGTTAAGCCAGGAATGGGTCAACTCAGGCCGATCTGGATGAGGATAGGATTTTAATTTGTCGGTCCTAGAGAAATTATAAGAAATATATATTTATATATCATACATACATCTCCTTTTCTACTTTTATTTAATTCTAGCTGGTAACCTGCGCATTGCTGCAGCAAAAGAAATAATCTTGGAAATACCGCTTGGGATTTGAAATAGTTATCTTGTTTCATTTCGAATGATATTTATTTTCTGATCGGCAATTAATACATTCATTGAAATTGAAGGACATTTAAAGGAGGAGCATGAGTAGTATTTATTCTATTTCTATTACCCTGTTCTACAAACAAATATTCATTTTTATGTGTTAGATTTTCGGAATTCTTTTGTAATCGTAAAGTTTGGCGTTTTTTCAGAAAGGCCGTGAAAGAAACTATTGATTGTATCTCGTGATTCGTTTACGATGTTATTATCTTTCGTTCTTAGTTCGTATGTTTTATGATAAAAAATTTGATTTAAAAAATTTTCTTTCAAAATTAATTAAAAGAATTATTAAAAAATTATTAATTTAAGAATTATTAAAATTAGAAAATATATTTATGCCATAAGATCTTTAATATAATTGAAAAAAAGATTTTTTTTTTTGGAAGACTAAAATGGTGCAAAATTATTTGTCATCTAAAATTTTCGGAAGTTTACTGCAGAAAAAGCTAATTTTTTTAATGTTTAGTTATGATAGATTCATGTATTCTTTTAAAATGGCATAGCTTGGTGTTCTTTCAGAATGGTAATGAAAGAAACTATTCATTGTATCTCGTGTTTCGTTCCATATTTATTCAGAATTATCAAGTATAATATTAGAAAATGCGATTAAAATATTTTCTTTTAAAATTGATTCAACATAGAAAATATATTTATACCATAAAATCGTTAATACAGTTGAAAAAAATGCATTTTTTGAAATCTAAGAAAATTATTTGTTCTATTATAATATTTTCGGAAGTTACAGCAAAAAATAAAAAGCTCTACAATTTTATGAAATGTTTAGTTAAAATTTCAAAATTATAACTCTGGTTTCCCTCACACTTTCTCGCATATTTTGTAATAAAATTATTACTTAAGACTTATATTGCATTTGCCTACAATAGATATAAAACATTAACATTTAGCTTGAATGTAGCACCTTTTCTGAATTTGTTGTGTCTCCTTGGCGAGTTATTTGAGGGTTAATCCATGGTAAATAGATCTGAAAACCTTTTTTTATTCTTTAGATGATTGTATTATGCCTATAACGTTTGAGTAAGTTCAAGTGATATGTAAAACCGTTAAAACCAACACGGGGGCTATTTAAGAACATACCCCATAAATGTGAACTTTGATCGCATTACAAAAACTACATCTGAACTGGCCCATTCTCTTCCTTTCCACCTAGTGTTACGTCCAAGCGGGATATTAATATAATTATAATGTGGTCAGTATAGCGGGTTCAAGAATCGATATCATCAAACAACCACCAATTTCATGGATGCAACAAATCTAGAAACATATACGGAAACATCTCCCTTTTTTCGTATAGTATAACATTGCCAATACCATCCACTGATAATCCAAATAATATCTGGACATGGGAGATTTCCTGCTTATTTCCAAATATTCGGAAGAACGCAAGAAAATAAATGTATTTGTGGAAAAATGGGCACGGTTTACCACTATTTAATGGAATGTATTCAGGTTTCAGAGTTAAGGAAAAAACCCGAAGGTTGTAAATAATGATGAAAGTACAGTACTGATTGTACCAGGTAATCTCAAAATCCTGAAGGATATGACCTCAAAGATGAATAGTTTCATTCCAACTGTTTGAGAGTGTGCAGGTGGGGAGAAAGAAAGTTATTTACTACCCCGAAAGGAATGTTAGTTTGACTGATCGGTCCATGTAAGGTTGAACAATACTTATTCAGCAGTCGACCCTAACAACTCTTGTCGATACTGATACGTTCAGTGGTGGCGATGTGGTCGGCTCTATACAATAAGAAGAAATATAACATTGCTGTTCAAAATGCGATTGCTCAGAAAACTATGAAAGAAAGGAAAACTTTCATGCTTCCCTTATTTACTTTATGAACTGTAAAAAGGAAATGATGTAATGCATTTCCTTAAAACTTTTCTTGTGAAATACTGCTGATTAAATATTATTAGCGGGCATCCTGGCATAAGTGTGTCTCGTCTTCCCAGTGATCTGGGTGTCCGGAGGCTATGGTGGCCTGGTGGCAATGTCTTGGTTTCGGAACCGGATGGTTGTAGGTTCGAAGCGCGATTCCACCCAAGAACCACCATACAATCGGCACGTGGTCTTGCAAAGTGCCATGAGTAACAACAACCAATATTATCAAGCAGCAATAATTTTTGACCCATCATTTCTCAGAACTTTATCTCATGTATGTGAATATTGAATGAATATGAAAATCACAAGAAGAGTGATCATTTCTTTGAAAATGCACCTTAAGCGGGAGATCACCGGTTAGTCACGATTTTGATCGGGAACAGATCGAGAAAATCGCAGATATTTTGACTTTCCCGAATATATCCGGAACAGATGAACCTCTAAAACGCGGATTTCTTATTTGGAAGGTTGCTTAATCAGTTATAGTTGATGTAGACCACAACCTTTCTTTTACATTCCATTTATTTGGCTTCTTTTTAATATCTTCATCACCCTAAAAAGGCCGTGGTGACCTGGTGGTAAAGTCTCGGCATCGGGGCAGGAGGGTTTCACGTTCGAGGCCCAATTCCACCGAAGAACCGTCGTGTAAGGGGGGTCTCTTGCACGTTAAATCCGTCGGCGCCAAACGTCCTCCCACTGGTGTGGTGTGAAAGTCTAGGTGCCTGCTCAGGGGTCGTTCTCGTCATCTGACTGCGGTTCAAAAGGACTATGTCCGTCGCGAAATAGCCCTAGTGTTACTTCAAAACGTCGTGTTAATATAACTAAACTAAACCCTACCCTAAAAAACATTGTTGTTGTTCCCAATGGCACTTGTTATTTTGACATGCCCGTTAATTGCTGTCAGCGATTTTAAGCCTAAATTGGCGTCCTTTGTTTTTCAGTACCACCAACTAGGACCAAGAGTCCGACTTAGCTACTTCATGCTTCGCATTCGCTTACACAACCCCTTTTTATAGGGTGGCACATTTACACTACTCAAAGATAGAACAACCATGCCTGAACCGGGATGCCCAGAACACGATGAAGATTCGCTACCGTTAAGCTAGAAAGCCGGCAACAAACATATTACGTCATATTAATAAAAATTATTCAGAAATATTGGCACTTTTCTACATGTTTGAATTTCGAGAGCATTTCTATGCACATTAGATGCGCACCACATGCAAATGTAGATGAGGTTCTCTATTCAATGATTGGTATAATGTCTGACGAAGTAAATAACTCTTTTTTCATGCTATTACTTTTTTTAAAAATTGTATTATGAACTCTATCAGTTATCTAAAAATTTAATGGTGCTCTGAAATAGATTCTGAGCATGTAATGTTATTATTTACTCAATTACTTGGAATAACATTTAATAACAACTGACACTTTTAACTGTTGATGTAACCGTAACTGTTCTCCTCGGCCTTCTAGCAGCCGCTGCCGTGAGCAATCAGTCCTCTTCTTGGAAGCGACCGTTAAGCATGATGTAGTCCACGAGTATTGTTTCAATTCATATATGTTGAATGTTATTGTCTTGAACGGTTTTGTACCCTTGTAAATCATGTCCTTTAATGTCAATAAATGTATTTTAACTTATTTGGCATGATTTATTGAATTTAATAGTCTACCCTGATATAATTAATATCTTGGCGTCCTTTCGGTCACATTATAAACTTAACTTTATCTTGTGAAAATATTTAAAGCTCGAATGATAGAACTTTGTCTTGGGTGTTTGGAGTTTTTTTTAACTGCTTCTTTTTTCATGTAATTATTCTGACAAAGCTTATAGTTGTTTGCTTTTTGGTTTCTACAATAAGTTCACACTCTCTTTATATTTACCATCGGAGAAAACAGGTATCGAAGCTAACTCGAAGATTTAAATTTTCAATAGTGATTTATCAAAACAATACATGCCATAAGAAAATTTGTGAAACCATTGGTGAAAAGATAACCGGTTAAAGTGCACCAGTGTAAACTATTCTAAACAAAGTTAGAGTTTGGAAAGGGAACTATTCTATACAAAGGTAAAGTAAAGGTAAAGATTGAAGTGTGTTGAAGTTCAATATTTTTGACAAATTTATTTAGAAAAACCAAACATATATACATACATAAGAAACATATTATAAACCTATAACAGCATAAACATAAAGCTTTATTAGTTCGCCATATTGGCTATAGATGGCAGCGCGTTACCGCTTGAAAATTTAAGTAGCCATTATGGCGAACTAATAAAGTTTGAAAATATCCTAACTGTAACTCCGAACTGCTCGACCGTAGCGCTTCAAAACCGGCGCCAATCGATTCCTCGTGGCCAAAAACCCCTGACCCCCAAGTTTACCGGAGTTTATTAATTCTGGGGCGATTTTCGACGTGGCAACCATTCCTCGTATTATAGTATTAGATATATCTTGTTTAAGTTTTGAATCGTTAATAAAGTACTCTATTTATCCACTCCAGTTCAAAATCATTTTTTTAATAATTGCAGTGGATGACACTTGATGTTAATACAATTATTTAAAAATATCAATTCATTCATTAAATGTAATTAGTTTTTAATACTTTAAATAGAATTTTAGCAGTTCGTAATAAAAATTGAAAAAAAAACAAAAAAAAAACGGGCAATTGCACAATTTGTAAAATGTAAGAATTTCAGTATTTTTCACAGAAAGTTGAAGAATGTGAGTTCAAATCTTAAGAAAATATTTGGCAGGTTACAAATTTAGGAATAAATGCTGTCAGTGGCGTAGCGTGTAGATCACTGGGAAAAATTTATTTCACTTAATAAATATATTATTTTAATATTTTGATTCTCTCACAGTTATATACACATTTACACTAATTGTAATTATTTAATAAAAAGTAACTATAATAAAATTTGTCTATTTTTCATCTAAGTAGGAATTGACTTTTTATTTCTATATTACTTGTTTTGTATTATTAAAAATATTTGTACTGTTAAAAACTGTTTCTTTTCATATTCTTGATTTTCCTTCTAGCAATGCTTTTTTTATGTGTTTGCCTTTTTTTGCAGTTCTAGATCTGATTTGTATTTTCATCTTGTCTTTGTATCATTTACCTTTTTTTCACTTTAAATAATGAGATCGATAGTTGATTTCAGTACTTTTTTTAATACATTTTAGCTCATTTTTTGATACATTGATATGCATTTTTTGATTGTACATTGTTTTTGTTATTGCTGTATGTCTGTGTCTCCTTGACTACTATATCTACTTTGTCCATCTTTTAGACATTGTGATATTTTTATTATGCTCATGTGTGTTACTTCTTTCAATATGTATTTTTCAATTTTACATCTTTAACCCCAAACTGTTTTGTTTTAACCCAAAACTGTTATTTTTAACCCAGAACTGTTATAACATTTATATTAATTGCAATTATTTAATAAAAAGTAACTATAATAAAAATTTTCTTTGTTGACTTAATTTTTTTTTTCAAAATTACTTGTTTATGTAAGATTACAGCTACTAAAAACTGTATGTTTCAACTCATATTCTAGATTTACCTTTTAGCAAGGCTTTTTTTATGTACTTGCAATTCTAGATCTGATTTGTATTTTCACCTTGTATTTGTAGTATTCACCTATTTTTCACTTTATATAATGGGATAGATAGAAAATTTCAGTACACTTTTTGATACATTTTGGTACATTTTTTGATATTGCTATAAGTCTATGTCTACTTTACTACTGCATCAACATTGTCATCCATCTTTTGGGCATTGTGGTATTTTTGTCATGCCCATGTGTGCTATTTCTTTCAATATGTATTTTTCAATTTAATCTCTTTAACCCACATTTGTTTTGTTTACTACTTAATTCAAACATTTTATTTGGTCAAATGAGCTAAAATGGTACATCACTCATTTCATTTGACTTGAATGGTAAATTCATGACTGTAAGTACCATTATAGTTAAAGGAACTAAAATAGCAATATTTATGATTGCTATAGTTTTTGATATTTCTATATGTCTATGCCTACTTTACTACTGAATGAACTTTGTCCGTTTTGTCAACTTTTGGACATTCTTATGTTTTTGTTATGTTTGCGTGTGTTACTACTTTCAATATGTATTTTTCAATTTAATCTCTTTAATCAACAATTGTATTGTTTACTAGTTAATTAAAATATTTTATTTTGTCAAATGAACTATAATGGTACATCATTGACATAGTTCATTTGACATGAATGGTACATTCATAACTGTAAGTACCATTATAGTCAAATCAACTATAATGGCACATCGTTTATTTCATTTGATATAAATGGTACATTCATGGCAGTAAGTACCATTACAGTCAAAGGAACTATAATGGCACATCATTTAGTTCATTTGACACGAAAGGTGCATTCATGACTGTACCATTATAGCCAAATAAACTATAATGGTACATCATTTCGTTCATTTGACATGAATGGTACATTCATGATTGTAAGTACCATTATAGTCAAATGAGCTATAATGGCACGTCATTTAATTCCTTCCTAACTGTAAGTACCATTATAATCAAATGAACTAAAATGGCGCATCCTTTAGTTCATTCATGACTGTAAGTACTATTATAGTCAAAGGAACTATAATGGTACATAATTTAGTTCATTTGACATCAATGCTACATTCATGACTGTAAGTGCCATTATAGTCAAATGAACTATAATGGTACTTACATCGTCTTTATTCTGGCGATGACTGTAAACCATTTAATAAATAAATAATGGTTCTCTTCTAAATGACCTTCAAGGTTGTACAACCTTTCGTGTCACCTTGAGGTAGACCAAGACCAACAGCAGAAACTCAAGGAATGATCGTTACCTGAAAGCAATGACAAGAGACACCAAGTTGTTATAAATTTTTATTACAAAATTAATATGAAAACTTCTTCATATAAATCACTCATTTAAGGAGGATAAACTGTACATTTGGTGCGATACACTACAGAACTTTACAAAAGAACTATGCCAACATGACATCAATGATTCAAAAATGTAAAACCGAACCTCATGATTAGGAAGAGTTCGTGTCTGAACACGTCGCCCCGCTCATAGCAAAATGTTACTCCCATTCACGTCGACAGACAGACAGACATTTAAGAGTGGAACCAGAAATGAGAACGGACTCGTCTCCCATGCATGGCATGGCAATTAATTGCAACGCATACTAATCAGCATGGATGTGAAGTAGTTTCACCATAGAAGGCATGTGAAGTAATCCAAAATTTAAGGTACCCGACTGCGTTAAAAAAATGGTGGGTTTTTTTTTTGAAAAATTGGAGTAAAAAAACTATTTAAAACTGTGGTCTTTAGATGTATTGTCAATTAAAATACAAAATACTATAAATTTAAAAAACATAATTGAAAATATAATACATTTTGAGAAATAGGAATATTCGTAGAACATTTTAATGAAGTTTAACCAAAACATTTGACATTCTACTCAAAATGGTAATGCAGCAATGCTATTTTTCTTTGAACACAAGTTATAGACTATAATGATGAACGAAATGAACCAAACTCTAAGAAAAATGCTGAGATTTGAAGAAGTTATGGGTAAAAATATGCGCATATATGCCTTTTTTTCATAAATTCATTACTTAATTTTACTAAAAACATCTATAAATTAAAAAAGTATTTCACCAGCGATAAAACTTTTGGTTCATTTCACAGCTCATACTATTTAAAATACAACTGAAATTTTTATGTAAATTCCTCTATAAGTGTTTGTGATATCATGTTAACAGTGGAAAAGTTTTATAAGAATTAAAGTTTTGGGAAAATAGAAGATAAATTTAGCTGAAAAATATGTTTTGCTTAAAATTCCTTCTTAATTGTCTTTTTAGAAGAGCCTTCTTACTAGCCAATTAATTTGTTTGAAAAATTATTGCCAAATCTTAACTAGACTTCTAGTTAAAGTTGCAGTGTTCACATAATAATGTTTTTTTTTGAAAAATTAAAGAACAAATCCATGTCGTTTGTTTTATAAACTATTTATAAGTATATAGTAATTTCTCTGCATTGACGCTTTTAAAACAAAAAAAGAGAAGGATTTATATTTTAACAAATGATCCTAATTCTATTTTAATTAATTTAACATTTTTACCGGACGATCTAATTCTACGGTGAATTCTATATTATCCGTCACATATGACGAAGTAATTAATGGTTATTCCGAAAAGAGTTGTAATGTCAATGCCATCAGTTAGAATTTTGATTGTAAATTAAAGAAAAATTACGATGTGCTCATAGCCCAAATATTTTTCTTTTTCTTTTCTTCTTACATTCAAAAAACACTTTAGGAACTGATTACTTAATCAGTTTCAGATTTTGCTGCTGCGTAAGTAAAAAAAAAAAAAAAAAAAAAAAAAACTTTCCATTTTTTCCATTGTCTTTTTCTTCTTTACTTTCAACTTTATATATATATATATATATATATATATATATA
>JAPMOQ010065139.1:35048-52217 GCA_026543055.1 Argiope trifasciata | reverse complement strand
TATATATATATATATATATATATATATATATAGAGAGAGAGAGAGAGAGAGAGAGAGAGAATTCCGTTTTATTTTCAAAACTATTAATGACGGAATATTTTAAATAAAGTATGACTTGGATAATTCGACGTTGACAGAAAAATAATCTGTCGATTTATTCTAAAATTTGAATTAGTAATCTGCTTGACTAAAACTGTAGAACAGAACGGAAAAAATTGCTATTTTTAAATTTAAAATGTCAGAAAGAACTTATTTTTTTAATCTAAACTTTGTAATAAGTTACGAACCATTAATAAATGCTAATCTTTTAATTTTAATATATAGATTATTATTACGATTAAAAATTTAATAATTTTAAAAGCAACATAAATATTGTTTCTGTATATTGTTTCTTATCAAAATAAATAAATAATTTTGATAAGGAACAATATACAGAGGTTAAACTGTTATGATAAAAATGAAAGATGAAGTTTTCAGATCTAACGCGCTAAAAGTGTTTTTTCAGAGGATTTTTTTTGTTGTTGTTGAAATAGTAGTGAAGTTTTCGAGTGAATTAAGAATTATGAATATTATTCACTAGTAATTACTGAAGATGCAAGTTATTACAAACTTAAAAGAATCAGAATTTTTTTAAAAAAATCTGTTTTTGATATAGAGGAAAAAACAATGGATTCAAATTAAGAACGACATTTTAACAATGTGTTAATAAGATAATTAAGGAACCTGAAAAAAATTAGAACTGAGTACTAACTCGAACTAAAAATATCAGAAATAACCACAAATCCAATCGTATAGTTGGGGATTAATTGAAACGACTGTTTGGTATTTAAGTTCTTCTAGTTAGTTGAATTTATTGTAATTTTTCTCATTAAACATTAATTAAAATTTTCACTGGTAACTTGTTATTTCTATATCTGTCAGATAATCTGAATTATTTTTCAAGAAAGAGCCAAATATAACATGCCTGATGTACTAGACAAATTTGAAAAATATTGTTTAAAGCAAAAAGAAAGAAATGACGAAACACACCTGAAGATTTTCTCAAGGGTCACCTTCAAGCAGAGATTTAAAGTATGGATTTTTCTATGAGGGGTCTCACTCTTGTCCAGAAATATTGACCCCTCGAATTACGATAATCCCAAGAAGATGAAGCTTTAGAGATAAACCAATATCACAAACACCCGAGAATCCCCAGTAAGAATTTGTGATACTTGCTTACATAAGCCTGATTTTGAAAGACCTGATTTCTGAGGATTTTCGGGTCTCGAGGGGTCAATATTTTTGGACAAAAGTCAAGCCCCTCACAGAAAAAAACCATTCTTTAAATCCCTGCCTCAGGTGGCTCTTGAGAAAGTCTTCAGGTCGGATTCGTCATTTCTTTCTTTTTGTTTTACGGGCCGTAGTTGCCTGGCGGTAAAGACTCAGCTTCGGAACCGGAGGGTTTAAGGTTCGAGACTCGATTCCACCGAGGAACCGTCGTACAAGAGGGGGGAGGGGTCTCTTGCATGTTAAATCTGTCAGGTCAAACGTCCTCCCGCTGGTGTGGCGTGGAGAAAGGGATGCCAGTTCAGGTGTCGTCTTCGTCATTTGACCGTGGTTCAAAATGACAAGGTCCGACCCAAAATAGCCCTAGTGTTGATTTACAAAGGAACCTTAATATCACTTAACTACACTTATTTTTGTTTTAAACAATATTTTTCAAATTTTCCTGATGTTTTTAGTGGTAGCGCTCACTAAATACAATGTATCTTTTATTAGTAAAGTTAAGAAGGGTTTCATTTTTAAATGTCTTGATGAATGCCTTTTCGAGTAATGCATGATACACCAGACAGTACCTTAATATTTTTTGAATTTGGTTAAGTTCATCTGTTTTTTAATGGTAGCGCTCACTAAATACAATGCATCATTTCTTAGTAAATTTCCGAAGGGTTTCATTTTTAAATGTCGTGAAGAATGCCTTTTCGAGAAATGCCTGATACATTAGAGCGTTGCTTTACAACGGAACGTTAATATAACTAAAACTAAACTATAAAAAGCCTGATACATTAGAGAGTAAGCTTGAAGAATGAATGTTCTCATTTCTGTTTTCCATTCTTATTACAGATGAAATAAAGTGAAACATCCATCAGCAAAAATTTGCCCATAGTCAATTTAAATAAACTATATCTTAAGTTCATGAATATAAACTATACAGTACAGTAAATATTTAAATAGCTGATAACATTGCGCTAGATTTAGGCTACCACAAGATTTAAGTCTATAACATGAATAAATGCATCATTTCTTGCTGAAATTGCAGTCATGTCTGACTACTGTACGGAGAATTCAGGTGTTTGTTTTGATATTTAGACAGGATCTTGCCGCTCAAATACAAGAATGAATAGTTTGACTTGAAAGAGTCCATACCTTTTTTTTTCTTAACGTGGAAGCTTACATTTGCAGAACTTTCTCGATTTGCCCGTGGAAATTGGATGAACTTCCGTCATAAACTGCCTCGCTTGAAACTTGACTCGCAACAACAACAAAAAGATTGAAGCTTGTTGAAAAATGATATTTCGATCATGAATAGTTACATAAATTTCGATTTTCTCATTTCAGAGAAGCTTTTGGATTGGTGGAATGGAGTCAATTCGTAAATGCGTTGTGATAAACGTGAATATTTTTTGCTTAATACTGAGTTTTTGCTTCATATTTTCATAGACAATTTAACTTCAAATCCTGCATTAAAACTTATATACATAATTTCTTTTTGTTATTAAATTCTATCAAATTTACTTAACGTTTCAGTTTGCAATAAAATTATTTGATTTATCAAAGAAATTCACATTTAATTTCCATCAATGCTGTTTTAATTTATAATATTAATATAACTTATTTATCTTTTCCACAGAACTTAGTCAATTTTTGCAACTTTTAGTAATGTCTCGTACTTTGCTTCGATACTTACCTTACTTTACCTCGATACTTACCTTACTTTACCTTATTTTTATGGGTTTCTTAAAAACTATTTGGGTTTTTTTGGTAATTTGAATAATTTTAGGTAATTTGAAAATGTAATATATTTTGAGAAATAGGAAAAGTTGAAATAAATTTTATTGAAATTTAATTAAAATGGTTAACACTCTACACAAAATGGTAATTCTACAATCCTATTTTTTTGTACAAATGTTATAGAACATAATGATGAAAGAAATGAACCAAAATCTAAGGAAGATCCTGAGATGCAAAGAAGTGATGGGTAAGAATATGTTCATATATGCATTTTTACCATAACTTCACAACTTCATTTTTCTAAAAACCCCTATAAATGAAAAAGTATTTTTCCAACACTAAATCTTTTGGTTTATTTCATTGGCTAAAATGCAAGCTGAAGTAAGCCTGAATACACGTAGTAAGCCTTTTAGTAATGTAAGGCTACTTTTAGTAAGGTAGTTTTTTTTAAAATTTTGTAATTAATTTTGCTTTTATTTGAAGGATAATAAACCTAAATAATATTGCGCACTCTACAATGAAGGTTCAAAATATTTGCTTCAAATTCTTGCAGTCCAGGCGTTTAGTAATCAAGTAGAAACTTGAAAAGCGTTGTGATATTAAATTCTCCCATCTCTATTCTCGTTATAAAAAATAAAATCTGAAATACAATGGAGTTTGTTGGCAGAAACAACGCGAGATCTTTTAAAGACAGGTAAATATGCACTATGGATGCTGAGTGATTAATACTTAATTGCTTGTAACTTAGACTCTAGCTCAGGCTGATCCAATGTATATTGTTTATTTTTCATGTTTATTTATATTTTGTGTCTTTATATTTTATTTATTTATATTTCATTTATTTATATTCATTTATATTTTATTTACTTATATTCATTTATATTTTATTTAATTATTATTTAGTTATTTATATTTCATCTATTTATTTTTCTTATTCTTTTATTTCCCTATATATCCCTCTATGCTTTAATTCATCTTTAATGCTTTCATTATCTTTCTCTCTTTGCTTTTTATTTTACTTCATTGTTTTTTTGACGCTGCCTTTAGCTTCTTTTGCATCTTGTACATATGCATATGAAAGCTAGGTTTGAATAGTGAGTCATTTGATAGCTATTACAATTCTATTTTTTTAAATTGTAATTCTAAGCTTTTAACTGGCGTAACGCCACTTTGGGCACAAACCTAATAATCATCTAATATTCATAATTATCCTAATAATCACAAATCTAATAATCATCATCAATCTAATTATCATACGAGTATCACATGATCAAAATTGACTCTATTTCACCGTACATAGGATCTAATTTGATTTTATTATCAGCCTGTAGAAATAATTTTTAAACAGTGGAAAACAATACATATATTATTGTATTACACACGTATGATGCTCACATCACTAGTATTTGGTTTTGAAGATACAATGATTCGGTGATCATTTACTTTTATTGCTTGAAACGGAATAAACTCGGTGTCAAATGGGTATCAGGAACCAAGAAAATAATGATACCATTTACTGCTGAGGTAATTGTGAAATGCAATACAAACATTTCAGGATGCAATAATAAAAGCAGTTGGCTTAATTTAGTGTAGGGTTTACATTCGGCCAGTTATAAGACGGCACGTAAGAAGCGCATAAGCAGAAAAGGACTGATTTAAGCTTGCACAATTTCATAAGATCAATTCATTCCACGTTTGGCTGTAAATTGCGATTTTGGCGAACCTAAATTTTTATTCTCTGCGTATAGTATTAAAATGATGGATATTTAAACAGAGAAACATGATAAAATAAAAAAAGGTAATTGTAAATAAATTTGGAAAATTACAGAAAAAAAAGTCAAATAAAATGAAAAAAGAACATAACCTCCTAACAGAAAGTGAAAAAAAAAGATTTTTGCAATTAAATTTGGACAACTTCAGAAAAAAATACAAATAAAAGGAAAAAAGAACACAACCTCACACCAGCAAAAGTTAAAAAAAGTCGTTATTAATCTGTGATAAGTAATCCATCTTTTCAAGCCAAAAAACCCGCCAAATTCTACAAGCGCATGCGCAGTAAGAAAAAAATACATTACTAAGGCTGGTAGTTGCTCAGTCGTAAAAATTACTTGACATCAACCGAACAGCATTTTCCAACCTTTCTACGCATGCGCTGCATACTTTCTGCTTTATAATTGGCTGAGAGTAAACCCGGTATCAATAAAAGAGTTGAATATTTTATACATATAATGGATTTGATTAAATTTTTATTATTTTTTTTGTCCTAAAAACGATTTTTATTGGAGTTTTTTTTCAGCTTGAATGCAACTAATAACTTAGTTTTTAGATAACTACGTAAAGAATCCTACTCTAAATTTTCCTTTCATATCATATATTGAAACTACAAGACTTTGATGATACAAACAGGCTAATTATTTTCAAATAATAAGATATTAATTTTGTTATGTTAATAAATTTTTCAGATGTAAACCAGATATGACAGTTTAAAAAAAGGCATTTAAGATAAATATTTTTTATAATTTTATAATTTTTTATTAATATTAATAACGGAGCATTTTTATATTTAGTATTTTTAATGCTATCAAAGAATACTTAAATTTGTTTAATTTAAGAAAATATACTATTGGATAAATATTGCAAAAATTGATAAATATTCATAAAGAAAAACAATACAACTGTTATGATATTATAGATTCCAGGGAAAAACGACGTTTTCAATAATACATACAAATAAAGAAGTTAAGGAAAATTCCAGTTGGTTTTCTTGCAGTTAAATGATGAGTATCTTCGTTCAATAAGCTGTATTAGATGTGAAAGAATCCTAAAAAAACTTTGAGAAAATATAATCATACTTTTTTTTGTTCAAGGTAGACCACTTTCATGTTTTTACATCGAAAAGCTTAAACACTGTATTTAAAGCTTATATATCTTCTATCAAACATATCTGAAAGCTCATAGATTTTAATAAATATACATAATATTCATAAGGATTAGAATTGCTCTCAGATTTCTTTTTAGAAATTAAACCGGAAGTTAACTTATACTAAGCTTAAATGATTATAAAATCTTTGAGACATACAAAGTAAAACATATTTCAGTTTTCTTTTCCAAAATATTTTCAAGTATTTTCTAACAAATTCAGTTGCAATTAATTTACCATATATTGAACTTTTATAAGCTTTAAATATAATCATACTACATTTTTGTACAAGATAGACCCCTTTCTTGATTTTGCATGCAAAAAGCTTAAAAATTGTATTTAAAGCTTATATATATCTTCCAACAAACATATCTGAAAGCTCATGTATTTTAATAAATATACATAATATTCATGCAGAATTGAAATTCTTTCATATTGTGCTTAACAATTAAACCGGGGATTAATTTATACTACTTTTATAACATCTTTTAGGCGTACAAAGTAAAA
Organism: Argiope trifasciata; assembly: GCA_026543055.1. Taxonomy (NCBI): domain Eukaryota; kingdom Metazoa; phylum Arthropoda; class Arachnida; order Araneae; family Araneidae; genus Argiope; species Argiope trifasciata. The sequence continues at coordinate 45,799 of JAPMOQ010065139.1, read as the reverse complement.
TATATTTCAGTTTTCTTTTTCAAAATAATTTCAAGTACTATTTAACAGATTCATTTGCATTTAATTTAACATATATTGAACTCTTATTAGAGGGAATTTTGAATATGTTATGACGGAGATCCATTATATATATATATATATATATATATATATATATATATATATATTTCTTCAAAAAATTTTAACATTCAAGTAAAAATAGAGTGGAATTTCGAAGCCCATGAGTCCCAACCAAGATTAGATGTGTATCCGAAGATGTGAGTTTAAAACATCATTGTCTTCAAAAATGTATATTTTATTAATATAAAAAATTAAAATTTTAAAACAAAAATTTTGGAGAAAAAAATTTGGTGGGAAATTTTAAAACAAAATGTCGCTTTACGATTTGATTTTAAATAAACTTCTCAAATAACGCATACTATTATTTAAATTAATAAACTGAAATAGTAACATATATAAATGTGATCTAATAATAAAGTATTAAATATTCTAACCAAAATCCTTAATAGAATATTTTTTTTCAATAAATAAACAAATTCAGTGAGCAGAAAGTATCCATAAGTATATAATTTCAAAATAAATAATTCAAGTCCTAGTAAGCTTAAAGTTATTTCTTAAAAAGTTTTTTTTACTCTGTGCTCTTGTTTTATTTGCAGTTTTATATCTTCTACTGCTTCAAAATTCTAGCTCAATGCGTAGCCACGAGATACAGATGCATTTGAAAGACGACTGGAATTCAGAGATTTAATTTAGGCTTTAAATTAATTAAAATAAAATCGCATTTTTGGAAGATATTATGCTTGAAGGAATTTTAAGGATCATCCGAAAACATTTGAATTAGTCTTGAATATGGCAATTGCCTCAGTACTTCGATTTTGGATTCGGTTGAGGTATTAGCGAACAAGAACCAGTTATTTTCAAAAGGATGCGAAAAAGCCGAACTTTAAACTCAAAATATAGAAAAATTTAATTCTCAAAAGTACTTTACCTAAAAATATTTTTTTAACTTTTACATGGAGTATCTTTATTAATCTTATTATTAAGAAAAACGTTTTTAGCGTTTAACGTTAAGAAAAATGTTAACGCTTTCCAGGTAATAATTAAGGATTTTAAACATTCTTCTGGGATATTTTCGTTAAATATATGGATTTTAATTAGTAAATTCTTTCTCTGAGACTTAGTTTACTTACTTATGAGATAAGAACTATCGTACGTATTTTGGCAACATTTGCCAATTATCCACCTTTTGTCTATAGTTTTAAACAGTTTCAACATGAGCTTCAATACAAAATTTAATCTCAGTTAATGCTTTTAAATTCAAATGCCTTTAGTTGAGCAGTTTTTTATATTTTTTTCATTTTCCTTTAGTTTCGCGAAAACGTTCTGTTTTTCACCACTTGGACTGGTTGTCTTAAGCTAATATATAATACTCTGAACATTTTATACAGCAGAATGTCTTGTAACTTTTGAATGCCAAAGAGAATTATCAAGAATTTATCATGAAAGTATTCTTAACACAAATTACATATACTCTATCGGAAGATTGCTAAACGAGTGTTATTGAGCTTTACAATTGGAAATTTGTGATGTTACGGCCTAGATATCGATTAAACTATGCTTTAATTGAATATCTTTGAAATTTTTAGAATTTTATAAGGATAGAATATATTGGAAATATTTTAATGTGAATATTATACAATTCATTCGACATGAATATTATATGATTATATAATATTTATAATATACATGATATTATCTAATATTCATGATGTAATTATATATTCATATATATGTATATATAATTATATGATGGTTTTAGATATAGTTTTAGTCTTTAATGATGAACAGTTTTGATATTATGCTTTATGATTTATGAATAACAAAAAGTCAGATCACAAAATATCGTCATTTCTGTACTTTTGCAAGACTTTATTATTATTTTATTCTCTAGATATTGGATATTTTTGATAACGTCGGAGCATGACATACGGGAGAGGAAATTTGTTATAACTTTTCCATAAGGGAAAGAATTATACCGAAAAGAAATTTATTATAAACAGTCCCTCTATGTGATTTCTTAATACATATTCTTTTACTATTATAACATTCTTATAATAAACTTTTTCTTCGACATTCTAGACAGAATCAGGGATTTTTTTTTATTCCTTAGAGTTCTCGTAATCTTAAATGTAAGGCAATTATTCAAATTCTTGAGATTCTATAAGGACACCTCAATTACATATTTTATTATTTAATACTCTGTTTGTCAGCCCTTTGACGAGAAATCTCGTTGGCACTCAAACGGTTTAAGACATCCTGATGACTAGACTTTTTTCCTTCTATCTCTCGATAAAAAATCTTATGTAAAATTTGCTTCCATTTCAGTACTTTATGGCAGTGATAGATATCTGGTACATATGTAGAATATATATAATATATTTATATAGAGAGTTACTCATGTATGGTAATTATGATGGATCTTGTGTTACTTAAATATTCTACTTTTTGAGGAGCATTCCATTATTTTCAAAGCATGGGGGAGGGGGTGACTTGCGGAGGCTGCAAGCTACGAAACACAATTAAACAAAACGAGAATCAATGCATTGTGTCGCTTTCTATAAGAATCACGTTTTCATCTAATCTATCAGCAACGTAATACAATCTCTTAAAGGTTTAAAAATCGAAAAGCTGATTTTACGTGGACACAACAACAGAAAGGATCCATTTATTATTGATACACGAATGATGTTATTAATTTATTTTGATACACGAATGATGTTATTAATTTATTATTGATGCACGAATGATGTTATTAATTTATTTTAATACACGAATAATGATATTAATTTATTTTAATACACGAATGATGTTATTAATAAATTTATTATTAATATACGAATGATGTTATTAATGAATTTATTATTAATACACAAATGATGATAACAGAATCATGCTCACGTAATGAACATCCACTCTGCCTAATACCACCTGATTTAGAATTGTTTTTTTTTTTTAAATTTCAGATCTTGTTGAAAAAAAAACCATTGTCACGTTACATTTACTAACAGTGGTGTCACGTGAACTGTCTACATTCCAAGTCCACAGAGAAATATCACGTGACTGTACGACATATATTGTCATCTGTTGTTTTATTTTTATTTCAATAAATAATTTCCGCACCTTTGAATAGTTAACTATATCGATTCACTTCATTTGAAAACAAAAAGTGCAAAGCAAATGAAAAATATGAAATGAAATTAATGTGAAAAAAAGAAGGGAGTTGAAATCTACAATCGCAAATTTCAAGTTTTTATGAGAAAATACTACTTGTCTTAACTCATTAAAATCTTTAATCAGTTTAAACCGGTTTGAAACAATCATGAGAATTCTCTAGCTCTTTATTTCTCTATATACATAATAATATTTTTTAGGCTTTCATTTTCAATTTTTCTAGATGGCAAACAAAGTTTTAAAACCGACCGATTTTAAGATGGGAAAAAAAAAAAAAAAAAAAAAAACGTCGTTTTCCTAAATATCGAGCAAGCGTAATCTGATAGCCTCGTGCTTATTTCAAACTGGTAAATGACGTAAATTAATTACGACAATTCGTAAGAATTCAAAGAATGTATAAATTGGAAATCAAGCTGTAACTTTAGTTGGTGATAAATCACTAAATATGACAACCTTCTGCATTATTTTCTAATAACCTAAAAGCAAAAGACAGGTGCCTCAAAAGCGGTAAATCTCCGATTTGTTGCCTACGGATTTGGAGGCTTTAAATACCTCAAACCAAAATAAAATCATATTCTCACATGATAACAATTAATTTTATTTACCTGATTATCCGTTAGTCATATATTTATAAATTATATTCTGGCAATATACATAGGAATTTATATCCCAGCTTTTCATTTTTCTAAGCAACACAAAATAGTAATGAAATACAAACTGTGCTGAAAGGGAATTAGGTTATTGTGACTACACACCACCCAGCTGAAAAGCGAAGCATGGTAATCTAAAGAAAATAATAAATAAAAATTTAAGAGAATGAGCAAGTCACTTAGACGAATTGAGATATTTACCCCATTACATATTTAAAAAATTCCTGTTAGCAAAATCAAAAGTTAAATTTATCCTTTTAATTGTTGGAAAAATGATAATATTCAATAAGTGATTATATCTTCAAGAAATTCTGACGGATTTCTTGCCTACTTCTTATCCTTGTATACAGCCGACCACCCCGCCACCAATGAACGTAGCATTATCGACAGGATCTGTTGTGGTCGACTGCTGAACAAATATTGTCCAACCTTACATTGACCTATCAGTCAAATTAACATTCCTTTTGAGGTAGTTAATAACTGTTTTCCTCACTTTCACACCCTCAAATAGCTGGCAAAAATGATTTCTTAATTTCTTTAGCCAAATTAAGTTGTTAATAAAAAGTCTTCTCAAACATAAACAAAACTATGTTTGGAACAGTTCCCTCTGTATATTTTTACCTTATTTTACTTCTATCTTATCTTGCAAAGCTCATTTTCATAAAAATCAGTCAAAATTGAAAAATTATTTAGCACAAACTGTGGATATTTTATTTCAGTAAATATGAACCTTTCAGGTTGCTGATATAGCATACTGTTATAACTTACTGTTAGAAATGTTAAAAAATTATAAATTAAGTAATATGAACCAAGATTTTCAGTTAAGTGCAGTACCCAGGTAGCAAAGTTCTTTTGCACAATATTGTACGATATTATATGATACTAAAAATATACCGCAATATTAAAAAATAATGCGAATATTGATCAATGTCATATAATATTGTACATTATTTGTGTGCTATTAGTGGTATTTGCATTGCAATATATGTTCACCAAAAGTTCTGCAGACCATAATAAATGTGAAAAATAATATTAAGTAAAAAGAGGTTTGACTGTATATATCATGACTTCATAAAAAATATTAGCCCATTTTCATCTCATTAAAAGTATACTGAGGGAATTTTGAGTTTCAATAATTTGGGTTTTAATCAGTGTTTATAGATTTTAAACAGGAATTTTTCAAAATATTTGTCAATTTTTTCAAATAGATATATATTTATCCAAAAACTGTTTCATTTATAATGTCTTTATAATTAAATTTTTTCATATAGATAGGCAACAGATGCATATACACGCAACAAAGTTAACAGCAATTCACAACATGATTCATTAAAAATTGGAAATTGTAAAAACAGAATATAGTTAATCTTTTCCTTTTAACAATGGGAATAATTTTCAGTTTTTTTATTTAATAAATCAACATAAATGTATCCCAATTTACGAAGGATGAGTTGTTGTGTCCACGAGAACCAGTTCCCAGATAACGGTTACAGATAACAAAATCAAGAGGATTATTTTACAACGTATACGTTTTCAAGAATTAACATGCAACAGTCAGTTCATATAACTGCTAAACGTCATTTAAAATCTCAAATTATTATATACAATATATATTAAACTTTTTTTTTCATTTGTTTTCTCCAAATCTAACTGCGAACTTCAGAGCACCAAAAATTCAATCGCTATATTTTATATTAATATTAATTATTCCCTAAAAATTGCTAAATTCAACCACGGTGGTTTGGAAATCGGCCTTGTTAGTTCGTTTCACCTCCACCAGTAGGCGCTCCGTGCTGACCATTTTTTTGATTGAGAGAAGCCACTGGTTCCCTGGGGTCCAGGAAGTCGGTCTCAGCCCGTTTCAAGTAGCACCGGTTTCCTCGGGGGGTGTTTCGGGTTTCGAACACCGGTTGGCAAAGGGATTGGCTAAGGAAAGAGCTTTCCTCATAACACCACCTCCATTCGATTTCCTCGCCTATAGATCTTGACCTGGCCCGGTTGGACTTCGGAGAGACCGGCGCACTTGAAAGCCAAGACAACGTTCTCTTTGCCGAAGTTGGCCTCGAACCTGGAATTGAAGACATTATGATGACGTTGGAGACAAATAAGTATTTTTTTAAAAAGTAATAATTTCTAAGAAACAAGTGAATAAATATTAGCTTGTGTCTTTGACAACAGGAGCTCTTATAGCTCAAGTGCATTATACTTTTGGCGTGGGCAACATCAGAAAAATATTATTATTATTAGAATAACTGACTGATGGAACTTTGCAAATGTTATTATTTTCCTATTTAATTTTGCTGCAGCACAAACTTTGAATTTAGTAAATCATTAATATGTATTCATATTATACATCAAGTATTTAAATTTCTTTAGGAATTATTCTTAAAAAATATATTTAATTAATATATATATATTATAAGCTTTTCTCGTATCAAAAGTTAATAGGCATTTAAATATAGTTTCTATTAATAACATGATTAGTCAGTATGGGCATATTGGACATATAAATAATTTGTAAAAGAAACAATTTTTAATTTATCCGAACACGTTCGGAGTACTTTTTTAGAAAAACATGTTGTAGACATACTTTAAACATAGTTCTATGTACTGTGATTACGGTAAAACAAGTACGTTTGCATATTTTTTGAAAAAAATAATAATTTCTAAGAAACATGTGAATAAATGTTAACTTTTTTGAAGCAAAGGCTAATAGACATTTAAAGATAATTTCTGTCAACAGCATGACTAGAGTGTATGGGCATATTGACCAGATAAATATTTTGCAAAGGAATCAATATTTAAGGTTTCCGAACACGTTCGGAGCACTTTTTAAAAAACACCGAGTGTAGACATACTTTAACCATATTTGTGGGTACTTTAATCATACTTAAGGGCTTAAGAGACGTTTTCACGTCGCTTATAATTATTAAAATTCACAATTCCTTATTTTTATGATGATGAACAAATATATTATGTTGATAGATAACTACTAAGAAAAAGCATTGAATTTCAGTTCTCTTTGCGGCAAAGACTTCGCTGAAATGAATGCTTACTCTGTGGCTACGTTGACTTCGGGAGGTTTTCCAGTGGCGTTTTGAATGACCAGGTACAGTTTGGTCACTATCTCTATCACGTGACCCGTCTCGAACAGGAAATCGCCCTTCTTCCGCGTCGCCTCGGACTGAAAAGAGAGAAAAATTCTTAAAACCGCATTTCTAATGCAATGTGGGGATACAAATGTATGAAAAAAAAGCAAGGTACTAGGCAGTTATAATAAAAGTACTTGCGGTGGAATGTGGATTTTTATGTTCGGCGCAGTGAGCAACAGGACTTATGTTTTCACGAACATTTCTTCAATAACCACACACGGAACAAACACAAAGACAAGACATTCACGCGCGCAGCTTACATCTTATTCTGATTACAATCGCAATGCATTATGGGATGGCCTAATCAGGCATTGCCATCTAATATCCGAAAGAGAGTTATGTATCTGTTACAGACTTTCATTCAGACAATTCTAAGGGATAAAACTTCCTAGAACAAATATTCTTTGAAAACGCAACCAAAAACTCCGTTAAGGTATTCGACTACGTTCGAAGGAAAATTTTTAAAAAATTGGATTTTTTAAAAACTATTAAAAAATTGTGGTTTTTAGATGTGTTGACAATGATACCACAAAATACAATAAATACAACAAAATTATTTGTAAACATAATATATTTTGAGAAACTGGAAACGTTTTAGTAAATTTTAATGAAATTTAACCAAAACGATCAACATTATGCAACAAATTTTAAATCTTGTACGGTAATAATCATAAGAATAATATAGAATAAGAAAAATTGGAGTAATATTGCTAAAGTAAAAAATGCAGTGAATATACAAAATATAAATTATTCGGTAGCCTGATAATTATGCTCTCTTAATAGGTTAAAATAAATTTAAACCGAGGTCTATTTAATTCTTGTATAATAATAAGTAATATTTGTATGGTAATAATCATAATAATAATACAGAATAAGAAAAAGTAGAGTTAACTCGTCATTGGTTAGCAATCTTTGGGTATGAAAAGACGAGTTCATTCGCCACAGGTCAGCAACGTATGGGTATGAAGAGACGAATGAACTCGTCACAGGTCAGCAATGTTTGGGTATTAAAAGACGAGTTAACTCATTACCGGTCAATAACGACTGGGTATGAAAAGACAAGTGAACTCGTCAGCAATGTTTGGGTATGAAAAGACGAGTGAACTCGTTAATGGTTAGCAACATTTGGGTATGAAAAGACCGAAATTTGATTCCGAAATCGGATCGCACGTTGGACCGTGTCAATCGCCAAGGGCTAGTCACTCACCGATCTGACATGGAAGACGGCCAGATCGTCCATGAAGGGGCTGAGTGATATCCGGAAGATGTCCGTGGCCGGGATCCGGTACTTGATCTGCAGGGTCCGGTGGTCCATCACCAACATGGCGCTCGTGCTCACAACAAACAGAGTTTGGAGGCACTGGAAATAAAAATCGGAAACAGTTAGCCGCTTCAGAGATACTTCCAGAATTCGATTTGGATTTTGTTTGGATGTTTCTGACGCAAGAGCCATATATTGACTACGCTGCGCCAAACTATTGTTAAAACTATATCAATGTGCAATAATTAAATAGATTTTTAGAAATAGAAAAATTTATATGAGTGCATAAAATTTGGTAGACTTCAAAAATGCAAAAATTAGAGCATGCCGTGTCTTGCCAAGTAATAAAGGTAGTGGGGTATTCGTGTTTAGAAAAAATATTAAACGCTGAGCATTGAAACGTGGGCATTCTGATATTATATGCTGGACAGACATTTGACAGTCCCATTGAGAGCAAAGAGGTGGTTGTTCCCCCATCAACAAGTGAAGATGTGTGTATGTGGTATGCTCAATAGGCAAACGAGTTTACACGGTGTCTGCTTTTCGATTTGGTAATGAAGACCACGGTTGCACATGAGGTTTTATGGCATGTAGCGTATTATTAGTTTCAAGGTTCCACTTAGATTGCTATTTGAAATATTGAAGAATTTTAGTGTACTTGTTGAAGTCGCCTACAGGAATAGATGTGATCTCTGGAATATTTGCCAATTTAGCAGCCTGGTCTACCTTCTCATTGCCCAGATTTCAAAGATCTCGATATTGGTCTAAAATTGCATTTTCATGGAGCATAGCATTTACGAATTGCACTTTGATTATCATCCATACCTTATCAACAATGCTCAACTGTATTGCTGCAAATGTATTTTGACTTATCATAAGGAAAGTTGCAGTTTCAAAATATTTTCATCTGGTACCGAAGTGGTAGAATCAGAAATCACTTGTCTAGCTCAGCGAATCTGTTATTAGCTCTGATGCTTTCTTAAAAGAGTAATTTCTTCAGATTTATTCATTCAGATTTATTGATGGTTAAAAATCTTTCTAACCAGACAGGGGAAATCGATTACTCATGATTGGTTAAAAACAGTGAAGTTTAACACGTTGACTGCCAACTACGATATAACTCTTAGATTGCGTCCTTTTCTAGGACCGAATCATCCATGTTATTGGATGATACCTTCTCTACTGCAGTTAAAACATAGCAAAGAAGGGGTCATGTCATTAGATAGAGGGTCCTGATATCAGGCGAGGGTAGTGGCAGGGAACGCGCTGACACATCCGCTTCCACTGACGCGCCTGTGCGTTACAAATAATATGTGATTATACCGAACCATCCATGTTATTGGATGACACCTCTACTACAGTTCAGAGATAGCAGAGAAGGTGTCATTTAATCAGAAAGATAGTTCTGATATCAGGCGAGGGTAGTTGCAGGGAACGCGTTGACACATTCGCTGCCACTGACGCCCTGTGCGTTACAAATAATATGTGATTATACCAAACCATCCATGTTATTGGATGACACCTCTACTACAGTTCAGAGATAGCAAAGAAAATGTCATCTAATCATAAAGATAGTTCTGACATCAGGCGAGGGTAGTGGCAGTGAATGTGTTAACCAGACAGTCAGGAATTAGTATCTGTAATTGATTAAAAAACTGCGATCACTTTCCCGACATTTCTAAAATTAAGATGGCATTTTTTCTCTTTCTGCGTCAAAATTTCTAATTAAGATATCTTGTTCATTAATAATCATTAAATAGATAAAGGAGGGAATCATGATGACAGAAAGAAATTTTATTCTAGGATTTATTACTGCGCAAAGAAAAAGTAAACTTATATGCAGTCATGAAATGCTTATGCGCAGTCTATAAACATATTTTCATATTATTAATTATTGATTATAATTCAATCCCAATATAATAAAGACAACTATTTCAAATGCTAATTTTCTTAACATAATTAATTATTTGTATCTCAGATATGAAAACTCCTATTTTAATTCTTCTAACTCCCAGCTAAAATGTTAAATGATTACATTCATTGAACCCTATCAAAATGAAGGTAAAAGTGCAGTTTAGAGTGCCCCTTGCAAAGCCGAGAATGTCGTGTCGCCAATGAATATGTCCGAAAAAAATAAAAACTTCTTCAAAACAATTATGGTTAATATTTTCATCATAAAAATGATGATATTCAATAATATTGTTTTATCTGACATTTTTTGGGATTACTGTTGCTATTTATCTCAATAAATTAATTTAGAGGTTTTTTTCAACAGGCTGAGCCAGTCTGTTTTATAGAGAGAAAGTTTTATAGCAAATGATTCTTTCGGCATCTGAAGAAGTCTCCGGGGTGAGTTTCTTAATTTTAAAAAGACATCCAAACCATTCTCCATACAACAAAATATCAAACAAGTATCTCTTTCCCAATTTCATCAGCTACATATTATATATATATATA